>CAIGRL010299325.1:0-17146 GCA_903798325.1 Fraxinus xanthoxyloides
AAAAAGAATAAAATTTGTCCAACTCAAATATTAATTTTAGCTCAATTACATTCATTTCCAACCCAAGTTTAAAACTTAAATGACATAATTAATCAAATATTTAGACCAAATTAACTAAATATAAAAAAAATTACTACTGGGGAGGGGTAGGGGTGGGCTATACCTCCGCCCCTGCTAGGAGGGGACATTTTAATCGAAACTTCCAAAATAAAAAAATAAGAACCAAAATTGAGGTTTAAGAACTAACTGGGTAGATCGATTCTTGGTTCTTGAATTGAAACTACGAGTACCCAACTTTAAAATCGAATTTTATCAATTTTTTTAGCTTTTTACACTCTGATGTAATGATTCTAACTCAACAAATAGCAAATTTGTAACGATTGCGCTATTCGTATCTGCTGGTTTACACGGTGCTTGACTACTTGTTTTTTCTCAAAAAAAAAAAAAATCAACAAATATGGGTCAAACTTGAACCGGTCCATTCTATAATTCACCCACTACCCCGTATTGGTCTCATTCCCAAATCAAAAAACCCCTTGGTACTTATCCATCTCTCAACCGGCACTTTTCCATCACTCATTCGAACTCCAGCATTCCTCCATCTCTCAACCGGAATAAGAAGTCGGTGCTTAGTGTAGCAACTGTCTCCAACACTCCTTCACGTTTGACACTTGCACGGTTGGTAATTTTTTTATGTCGTAAGACCGAAGCTCTACCGTGTGCAGCAACATCTTCAATCTCTGATAAAATCCATCGACTTCGACAGAATTTCGCAGCAAACATCATGTAAGCATGATGTATTTGGTATCCATTTTACTCGATTTTGATTTATTTGAATAATACATATTTTTGAAGATTTTACAATGCTCTGTGGATGTGTTGTAATGTAGCATCAAATCTGGTTCTTTCGTGTGCAGTATGCTAGGAAAGAACTCTGGACTTTGTCATAGCTGTCGAGAGAATGGTACTTGTTTGCTGACTGCTCAAAAAAGGGCCATGCCTTGGTGTAAAATTGGCTTTGCGAAGTGCTTTGAGGTCGAGAAGGACACGAAGACAAGGATCGGATGTTCAATTGCTACAGTGCTAATTGTAAATATTGGGAATGGGTCGACAAAGGAAAATCCAATGACGGATCGAGTAGCATTAAGTGCTGGTTGAAGAAGTTCAACAGTTCTCTTGCTTGTTCGAATCCTTTTGTCGGATAGCCGAAGAAAAAAGTATTGAGATTTTGTTGAACGTGACAATACGCAAGGTGAACGGAAGTGGATAAGAAGGGGAAGGGACATGCATGAGTAGTAGTTATGTTATTGGATGTGTGGATCCCTACCACTTTTAATGTCTAGTATGTGTTTTGTTGTGTAGTTGGTGAAGTGAAGAATGTTGTTTAATATATGCTTGGGGAGAACGAATTCACTGCTTATATATCTGAAATGTCAATATAATCCCTACCACTTTTGATGTCTAGTATGNGAAGAAAAAAGTATTGAGATTTTGTTGAACGTGACAATACGCAAGGTGAACGGAAGTGGATAAGAAGGGGAAGGGACATGCATGAGTAGTAGTTATGTTATTGGATGTGTGGATCCCTACCACTTTTAATGTCTAGTATGTGTTTTGTTGTGTAGTTGGTGAAGTGAAGAATGTTGTTTAATATATGCTTGGGGAGAACGAATTCACTGCTTATATATCTGAAATGTCAATATAATCCCTACCACTTTTGATGTCTAGTATGTGTTCTGTTATGCAAATTCACTGCTTATTTCCCTATGCCGATGCTTTGGTATATCAAATTATCATTGCATTTTGATTTGACGAAAAATTTTAAGCTTCACATATATGATGTGAGCTCACAGGTAATAGTCAATATACAGAAGAAAATTGTAACAGTAGTCCATGCGAATTGAGAACTAAACATCATACTGAAGTCTTTTTTGTTCCTATGCGAATTGAGCACTAAAAATAAGTTGGTAATTAGCTAGCCAATAGACACAATAATAACAAACCTAAAAGTCTAAAACTGGTATTTCGAATATTAGAGCCAATAGAAATGAAAATCTCATCATACTGAAAGCTTAAGAAGCTGTCAAAGATATGATTAAGATTTTAAGCAAAGATCATACTCAAATATATATATATATACACACAAGGTAGGGGTACTATGATTAAGATCGAGGTACTTAAAACATATAGCATGACTGCATGACAGAAAAGCAAGAAGATCATTGGATAATTGTCTCTTCCCCCAAAATGTAATTTTTTTTTTTTTTGCAAATCATCTCCACTTCAGCTTATTAGAAACAAGGCAAAATAGAATACGCAAATTTCCTAAACATCAAACTCCCAAAATCTTCCACCAGCATCCCACCAGCTCTGCGACTGCCACCAAACTCCACCTTTACAAGCTGCCATCACTGCTACCTCAACTGTATCAAAATGCAAATTTCCCATTTGCCAAAGGCCAATGCACAAAATAGCTAATGCTTGACTTGAGCATATAACTGCATATATTATTAACTTCATTTAGATCTTCACATTTGACACTTGCATTTCCCATTGTCAAATGATCCTCTATTGTTACCATGAGAATATAACTGCATCAATGTTAATCATCCAAAATCACATGTTTCCACCACTTTGGTGAGGTGCATTTGGATAATAGTACGGCATTGCATTTCCTACTGTCAAATAATAAATTTATTACACAAACTAGAGTATGACTTGAAATAAATTCATTAAGGTTAACTGCATACCTTGACCATTGAATAATGAAGCCGATGGAAAGAAATTTGGAGACATTCCTTGTTGTGTAAATACATGACCGTCGCCATCACCCTATACAAATTTCATGATGTAACACAAGTTTCAAGATGTAACTAAAATGTGGAAATCAAATACATTGGTCAATCGAAGTAGACGATTATGAGAGTTGTGCAGGCATATTTTCATTTAGTAGTTGATCATGTGCTTGTGCGATTGGTTCGACCTCTCCTAGTTAACTTGGGCATGCTTTTTGTTTCCTTCCCTTAGTTTAAGTTGAATGTACCACATAATCAATAGATAATAACTAGCACCGTACTAACTGAGAGTTTTTTGGATTCTATCCACTCCAGTACCTCGTGGAACCGATGATCGTCATTTGTAGTCATGTTCGCAAGTGACGCAAATGACTGACACGTCTTGTCATATTTCAATTGGCCAGAGGTGCTACTCAAACCTTCATAGTTCACTGCAACCCTGGTGTGGGCTCTACGAACATTGCGTCTCCATCTCCGTAATATATAGGTGTCCGATAATCTTGTGACGTTATTATAGAGATGTACAGAGATCGAGTGCCTAAAATTCTACCTCGAAACAACTACAGACAATGTCGCATTTCTGTCTTTCAAATGTCACGAAAACTTCTGCTTAACATAATTTTCAAGTATGACATCCTCCAGCACCTCATAGGTTGTGCCCGAAAAGCCCTCCGACGAAGATGAGGTCGCAATAAAACTTCCAATAAATTCATCATGAACTTCCCAAAATTTTGAAATGGTGTAAACTTGTTGAAATTGTTTCTCCAACTCATACTTCGTTGCAGACTGTACCATTTGTGAGAATAATTTAAAATCTGCTTGAAACTCCTTCTCTACTTTATTCCTCAATGCTCTCTCATATTGTTCCACAAATTGTTTCTGCGACATTTTTGAGTGCACATAACCGTCGAAGAACGCATTCATACACTCACTACGCTGAGTTGTTGACATTCCCGCCCAGAAGCCACTTTTTAAAAAACAAGGTACCCACCAACCGCTGTTCGCATACATTCTCGACAACCACTCATTATCATGGAAGGAATACTTGTCCATCATCACGCTCCAACCTTCTTCAAATATGTCAACAGTTTGAGAATCATATACCAGTACGTGTATAGCAGAAAAGACCTCACCCTTTTTGACGTGATATCTAAATTTCTCTGGCAACTTTTTCATTATGTGCCATAAACATCATCTGTGTTTCGTGTTCGGGAACACGATCTGAATTGCATTCTGCATGGCCCTATCTTGATAGGTAATAATCCCAATAGGAGCTTGCCCATAAATACACTCATGCCAAGTCTTGAAAAGCTAGACAAATGTTTCTATATTTTCATTCGACACCAACCCATAACCAAAGAGTATTGATTGTCCATGATGATTAACTCCAACAAAAAGAGCAAATGGCATGTCGTACTTATTAGTTAGGTACGTTGTATCAAATGTTACAATATCACCGAACTCCTTATATGCTTGTCTACTCCAATTTTCTACCCATAAAATATTCTTTAGCCTCAACTCTTCATCTAAATCCATACTGAAGTAAAAACCTTAGCACCTTGCTTGCATGTTTGAAGAATAGGCTTGTATTGCAGCGACATCTCCTTCTTCGAGTCTTAACCGTCTCACGTGTTCAACGTAGTTTCGACAATCTTTTTCCACGCAAGTCATATTCTCATACCCCCTGCTTCTACAACTGCGAAGTTGTAAATTTTGTACAACGGAATCCCTATTGTATCATTCACTTCAAATCGTCATTTAACATGGGCACTCAATTCTCAATTGCAACGATACAACCTAGACTTCGAATGACTTGTTTTATGATTGTGAATGAGATTGACTATGTTTATTCTCCACATTCCACATGCATCTGCAAATCCAGTTATCCTGACTTTGCAGTCTGTCGAACGGTAGCTTGCGGCTTCAAAGAACCTCTCGAAGTACTACTTCTTCGTCCTTCACGACTGCATGTCAACACTACATATCTCACAACTCCGACATCATCTTTTTGCGAATTTCTCTTTCTAACTGGAAATCCTACGTCGTACGCATATCTTTTGTTAAAAAATAAACATTTCTTTTTCATCATTGAACTTCATACCCACCTCGACCACAATGACATTGTCTACTCCTACAATTCCATCATCGACGAATTTTGCATTGTCGAAAATGTTGTCATTTTCGTCTTCTAATAGAACGACGTCGTCAATCTCTTCCAAATTCTTTTTGCCTGAAGTAAAAAAAAATGTTACAAGTAATTCACAGAACAAATATTGAATTGAAATCATCATTCTTTTTTACTTTGTAATTTCAGATGCATCTACATTTCACAAATTGCAGATAAAGAAACTTAGATAAATCAACTATTTCCAAAAAATGAGAATAATAACTCATATTATTGTAATTATTATGAAATAACACATTACAAAAATGAAACTCAACATTAACAAAAAAAAATTTGGTAATGAAATATTTGTTAAATAGCCATTTCAATTTTCAGAAAGACGGATCTGGTAATGAAATAACAACATTAACAGAGAAAAACTTATGATTTTTATAGTGCTCAGTGATGGATCAGCCATTTTCTTGAATCTATAACATATTTAAGTAGAAATCAACCTAAACCACATCAGAAAATGTTTACAAAGTTCATCTACCTTTGTCTGTCATCTATTCGAATAGATGAAGTCGACGATTGCCTTAAAATGAACTCTTTGTTACGTCGGCGCCACCTTCTTCGACGGGCGGTAGGTTTCAATTTTTTGGGGCTAGAGAAATCGTGGCTATATTTTGACCTTTTTTGAATAATCGGGATCAGGTTTTCATCTCTTCTGATTAGCAGCATTTTTGTTAAAGCGGCCCAAGTGTAAAACCTGGCCCAATATTTTGTTCTTTTTTGGTTGAAAAAAAATGGCCTTTTACACGTCACTTTGTAAATCAACAGATAGGTAGAGGCAAAGGTACTAATAGCCTTTTTTCCAATTCGTAAAGCCCATCAAATAGCTAGTTTGCATAGCCTAAGTGGTAACAATCATATTCAATCATTTCACTTTTGTTTATAGCCACTTTTGATTGTACTTTACGCACTGATTGCTCTATATGCCTTTCTTGAGATGTTGTACACAAAGCTGTAAACAAAATTGAATGCTTTAAATTAAGAAATCTATTTTGTGGTGTATCTATAATAAATTAAGAAAATGTTGAAATATATATTTGGTAACATATTTTATCTCTTCTAATTTTGCTAAATATTGGAAAGATAATGATTATTTTCAGCTAAACTTGTCTTTCTTTCTCTCTCTTCTTTCCTCGTTATTTTTTATATATTTTTTTTTTTCAAAAAGTGATTCAGATAGAATCGAATTCAAACCAAAACCGACGGTTTGAGTTTAAATTTGGTTCCAATAATTATATGGACTCGAATGATAACATTTACAGAATATCCAAAGTATAATGATTAGTTCCGATCATTGGAATACAAGGGCCAACCCACCCAACACCAAGCTTATTTTAAATGATTTCATTTCAGTTTGAATTTTCCTAAAACAGTTCAGTTAAAAACACCAAATTGGGTCCGCTAAGGATGGCAATGGAGCGAAGCAAAGCAGGGTATGGCCGTGACAACCCTCCCCATTCCCCACTGGATTACCACGATGTGGAGCAGGAACGAAATGGGTTCGGATGGAACGCGGATTAAGATACCTCCATTGCCCATCTCGTTTTCTTATTATTATTATTATTTTTTTTTTTCTTATATACAATTTAAATTTAAAAATATAAAATAATAATCAGGACGGGAACCATATTCCCCATCCCCACCACACATTCGGATGGGGCAATGCAAAGGACGACACGGCAATGGCTAGACTGGTTGCGACATTTTGTCATCCCTAAAATCCACTTACACCAACCCTATTATGATAAGAAAGATATTTTCAGTTCGTTTGAACCTATTGGATACCTGAGTACCAAAAAAACCACACACGAGTGTTTTCTCAGCAGAATTTCCTTGATAGGAGAGGTAACCAAAAACAGCATTTCAAGCGAGGAAAACACAATCATTTACAAAGGAAGGATAAGCAAGACTAATCTAAGTCGCAGCTTTATTTTCTCGTTTAACTTTCTCCAATAATTTCGACTCAACTAGTAATCGGGCATACTCATGTTGTGCATCCTTTATCTCCTTCCTCAGACGATTCACCTGTAGAAACAATCACAAAATGTTGAGGGTTTCAAGTGGTATAAAACAAAACTTCCACTAAATATATATCGACTTTCTAAGTCGAGTATAGTGATTAGAAATTAATATGGCCTAGATAAGCACATCTCTTTATCTTATTATAAGATGCTCCACGGCATTCATTGAATCGAAAACTACTCAAAATTTGTCTAGACTAAAATACAAAATCCGTATATTCTATAGCATGGTCAGTGGTTTGAAATACCTTCTCATTGAGTTCTTCCTCCCTCTTCTCGTACTCCTGGCATCTGAAATGCAGACGAAAGATAGCAGTGTAAGTACTAATAGAAGTCTCAATCCATAACATAGGTTAGACAAATTCAGGTTGGATATGTTAAGAGTTGCTTTTGAAAAACGTATAAAAATGTAAGTAATCCAAACATTTTTGGAGAGAAAAAAAGTCACTTTCCATTAGGCTTAGCCAAAAGTGCTTAGCGTGCTCATAAGCATGATCAGTGAGTATAGCGCATCTATGATATACTTACTTAGCATGGAGTGTTTGGTTATCTTCCATTATGATTGCAGCTTCTTGGTCTACCATCTGATTTGCAGGGCCAATAGCATGCTACGAGAAAGCAAAAGTATCAGCGGGAGATTCTTAACATCACAGCTAGCTTCCACGTGGAAGAAAATGCAAAGAAAAAAAACATCTAATGCAAGAGGGCAATGCTCGTGAAACAGCCAAAAAAAATGAGTGGACCAGAACATAGTGCACAGTATGCAATAGCAAATGATTAAAACCTTCACCCAATCTTCACCACTTCAAGGTAGAGATGGTAATCAAATTCAATGAAGCTGTATTCCAAACAAAACATTATAGCTTTTCGTCTATTTACTATAAGAGGAAACTGCTTGCTTCCACAAGGGAAAAAATTGCAGCCAGCAAGATTGAGGAACCATATCCACGTTTGTAGATTGGGTATTCAAAAAGAAAATATATTCGAGGAATATAAGCCATTTAAGGTGTTTTCTTTCTTATGATTGATAAGTCAATTTAAATGGAGAAAGACAGCTCTCATGGACAAATCTTCCAATGCAAGTATATGAATCCCCATCCTCCTCAACTTCAGGAACGGCCATTCTAGGTACCTCCCAGAATCATCTCATATTCTCAACCGCACCTCTAGTTGCTACAAATTGTCACCATTCACCTGACATCACCACCAAAATCCCCCATTGCCAACTTCAGCCCATCATTGTCTCTCCCGTCACCCATCTAAGTTTGAGTACCTTTCGGCCAACTTTTGCTAGATCCAACCTCAAAAGTTAATTATGCCATTTTCATCATTCTGGCCAACATGCCCCACCATCCATAATCTCACCTCACTCTTCTACTCACTAACCTCGTGCGTCATCATCTCTATCAACCCTGCATATCTTCTCCTTTAGACTCCACTGCATTTTCCTTACGCCCACACCAAAAGCTGCCATCATCAGATGCTGCCGCCACCGTCCAAAAAACCAAATATCAACTTTGTCCTCCTGATGGTTGCATGTTAACTTCGATCTTATATTAAAGAAAATGATTGCTCACATATTCGACATCATTTAATCAATAATTGGTTTTTATTTTGGTGTAACTAGTAATTTGCTTGTGTTTCCCTTGGATGTGACTGGTAGGACACAGAAGTGGAGTTTTTATAAGATTAAAAATAGTAAGTGTTTGATTATTCTTAGTGGATGTGATTTTATATTTACATCAGTTAATTCATTCTCAGTTAATTTAAAATATATAACCACTAAAATGAGAGGAGGTGATGGTTGGCGTGAAGAAACAAAAGGACTGATTACAAGTACAATACCTGTACATCTTGCTTGTGTGCAGTGACAGTTTTGGACTCAACTCCCTTCCGTTTCACCCTTCCAGGCTCTACTGTATGATCACGTTCTTTCCTTTTAAAAGGTTCACCTGTGCAATATGATTTAGGTTATCAAAGTAGAAAAATTTAAGGATGTAGTGTCAGCATCGTATGAGTTTTTACCTAGTGAATTTTGATGATATGAACCTGAGGAGTCCCTACTCAACAAAACGGGTTGAAACATACCACGATCTTGTCTAGAATTAAAAGAACCATTTGAAGTCATTGTTGCAGGGGGATTTTTTTTAACTTGGTGATAACCAATGAGTCCACAATGATAATCCCTGTCAGGCTTCAATATTGCTTATCAGCATAATGTCAAATCATCCAAAGCATAAAGTAAACAAATAACGGAAGTCCTCAACGCAAGCATACAGCCTCAAGAACACCAAATTTACTCTAAATGGAATGCAAAATATTACTTGTGAAGGAGACAAAGGGGAATAATCCTACTTCCTTGCTCATTAAAAAAATAAAAAATAAATAAAAAAATGAATGGTACAAAAATCAGATAAATGTCTTACAAATTTCGTATCATTGCTTGTCCAAGAGTCACATTGATTGGTCAAGAAGTTACTCCATGTAAACAAATCACTTACCAGTATTCTTGTGTCATTTCTTTCAGACGAGTTTCAAGCTTCTGGAAAACTGGTGTCTTCTCAAAGTCTTGTTTACTGTGAGTCGGCTCGATAAAATTTGCTTCCAGAACCCCTGTCATGCCCAGTAGCAACTCACTTAACACCAACTAAAGACAATTCAGGATAAAAATATCGAATGCAACATTATATGGATTTCTTACCCACAACCCCTTTGCCTCTGTTGCTGGAATAGCTTACAACGTGCCAAAATGGCTGCAAAGTGACCAGAACAGAGATGTAAGATGAGGTCGTAGAAAACATAAAATGGTGAAAGATATTGTTTCTTTGGTTTAGGGACGGGGTGTTGGAGGGAGGGGGAGAGGCCGAAGAGGGAAAGAAGACATTTTTTTAAAATTTCCGGATGAGTTAACTGCAAGAAACTTGCAAGGATTATCATTATCCACACTGTGTCATTATTAAAATTATCTTTACCTTCAAAACAACATTATGTTAACAGTATAATAAGGTCCGTGATTTCACACAGCATGTAACATAAAGAACTAACAAAAGTTTCACATAACACCGAGAAGTCCTTCTAGCTATTTATCGTACAGAAATCAGTACTCACTTGAGTGGAAGCATGCAAGAAAATTTACGGTCTAAAGTAAACACAGCTTGCATATCTATAGGGGGACAAATATATCTATTCAACGTCAAGGAAATATACCAAATGGATTCACGAGTCATAAAACAATCTTCATGATTATTGATTATCACACTGCTATCATTACTACCAGTTTATTGGTTTTAGGATGGATAGCAAACAAAACATTTAAGGCAAAGTAAGAGCATTTATTTGGAATACATATTGACGTCTGGACTGACTGGAAATTTTTCAATTTTATAGTTACATCAAGATACTTTCTTTAACATCTAACAGTAACTTCCAAATGGCTAATTTCACTTGGACAGAGCAAGAAAAACTATCAGAAGTGAACAAATATTAAAGTTTCATCCGCTACCAAACTACAGAAGTCTAACGAATTCAGTAAAAGTAGTCACCAGTATTAATCGATTCTTGTGGTAGATATTAAAACCATGAATATTCACATGTGGAGCTTCCTTTAGAAATCCAATCGTCGTAATTACAGAACCCTGCAATCAGCAAAGTGAAAATGATATTCTCAAAATTTGCATTGCATGATAGGCTAACAGCTAGCGGAAAGCGTTGACATAGCAATCGGGTAAAAGGAATTGGCAGTTAATAAGACATGAAATTTTTAGGTTACACTCCTGTATATGTGCATCAGTCATAGCAAGTCACTTTGCGCAAGGGAGTATCTCTGTCATTGTGTATATAAAAATGTAAGCTTATTTATTATCTATGTCATGTATCCAACATAAGAGTGCTAAAAATTCTCTCAACCTCCACATTCTGAGGTCTGTATAGTATAAACTCTGGAAATTTGAGATCCTTAGCAATGTTATGATACTCAACAACTCGTCCACGTAAAAGTATGCAGAAGTTCTCCGGAACTCGCAAGTACAAAACAGATAAATATGCCTGCAGAATACAAGGAACAATCTGTTAACAAAGCTCTAATATATCTTTACGTTTATATAAGAGGTGAAATAATAAACCTCCAAACTTACACGGAGTGAATAGGGAAGACGGTTAGCAAGGTGCTGTTCGTTAATGGCCTTGCGAGTGCCTACTTTTTCAGTATTTTTCGCCTTCCCAGAAATACAAATATCCTGAGTCCATTGGTTCACATGAAACACATCATCAGAAACTGGTACTGCAGTACATCCCATCACCAAAGCTCTATAAAGAGTAAATACAAACCTCAGGATCTGACTCAAAATCGAGCTCCAATTTCCCTTCATCATTATGCCATAAATTGTAGACCAATATCTTGGTTCCATGATGGCCAACATCATCACACTGCACAGCAGAGGAGAGAGTGGGTGTTAGAAGATGATAATATAAACTTAGGTGGAACAATTTTCTCAAAGCACCTAGTAAATCACAGGGTACATGGAAAAGTAATACGTCCATACAAGAACAGGAAAAGAGGGAAAAAAATAGCTCCCGAATGTTATACATACTTGCTTCAGAAGTTCTGCTTCTGAAGAAAATGGAGACCACTGCAACAATATGGAAAGGTTATTCTTAAGATGTTGTTCACTGTGCAATGAATTCCATATGCCAGTTTGTTTGTGGAATTCGTAGTCAACCTGCAAGAATATGAACATAAGATGAGACCTTAAAGAGGGTTCCCGGCACGTGCATTGATCTAAAAGCAAAAGATCTACAAACCGTGACATCCTACATAGCAATGATACTACTAAAAATAATGAGAATGAAGTTGTTTATAATGATTCACAGAAAAAATATTGAAAAAAATTGAACTCACTTGATTCAGAGCTTGTTTGGGAGAGATTTTTTAAAAAAATCATTTTTCCCCAAAATCATTTTCAACAACACATTCTATGAAATCAATAACACTCCCCACTTTTTAACCAAACATCTTCCAAAAAGTCATTTTTCACTTGGGAAAATTTCTCCAAAACATAGGCTCAATTAAATAATTAAAATTATTATTGCGTCTCCAAAGCAGGGAACTCAAAGACAAACATTGAGCAGCTTCTGCACGTTAAGTGCATTTTTGGAATGCAGTACCAGATAAAGACTGGACACTGATGTTTTTCTGCTGTTAAGTACTATGTAATCCACCCTACGAAACATGCTATAATTTCACATCACGTTCTACAGGACGGTCAAGTTAGACTCCTGGCACCATGAAGTGAATACACAATCACGTCAATATGCCCACATGAAGTGCAAATGAAGCATGAGCACAAGTAAATGTTGAATAGACTTGAGTACACTGGAAACTCCACGGACAAACTAGGAGATTAAAAGGTTAGAAAATCTTCTGTTTCTATTCAACCGAGCCAGGCTTTACTACCAGAGAAACCCACTGCAGCTAAAAGAACAAAAGCACGTGAAAGCATGTACATCTAACTACAGAATTAGATCTGCAAACTCAGAACTCACCATAGGGACCACTATTCTGTCGTACTTTGCTTGCATTAAAAATGTATATGATAGAAGACCTACACTTTGTGTTAATTTCCTGGTCGAAAAGAAAAGAAACTATAATATCAATAAGGTCTTGTTAAAAGTAAGAAGATAATGAAGAATGACATTCATTGGGAAAATGAATTAAGAACGGCAGATAGAAGCATATAATCTCATTTGTAATTATTATTCACTAAACCATTTTAAAATAGAAAAATAAAATACAAAATGTTGTAGCAAAATACTAATGACAATGAGAAATATCTATGCATATTATGTGGAGCATATAATGAAACATTAAGAATTTGCTTTTGATAAGTGTACAATATATTGCAAGACATAGATGATTATTTGCATGCTACCTTCATAAGAATATAACAATCAAGCTACATGGAGGAGACAGAGAAACAGGTTCTGTAATAAATCAACTACGGACTAAGTTCCCATCTAAAACAAGATTTCATCAAGTTTCAAGTCTTTTATGCAATTGCATTGAGCAATTAGCTTATTGACTAATGTTTCCACTGTAACTTGTGCTTTTGAAAATTGGTACAAAGATCATATTATTTTCTTTATCTAGAATTTCAAAAGCTTCAGTATTCTTCAATGCAAAACTTTAAGCTCTCCAATCCTGATTGGAGCAAATGATGTGAGTCCTAAACCTTCGTTCTTGGACGAAAAGGGATTACAACCAGTCCACGGATTCTTTTGATGTCTTATATATATCTCCCAAAGGAAAGAAACATAGTTATCAGAGCCAGACTGGACCAGCTGGTCCAGCCAGGGGACATGAACTGGTCATGGAATCTGGTATGGATGAGTTATTGGACTGTTTTACAAATGGATTGTCAAAACCCAGGTGATCAGGCAGGTTTTTGTATAAACCAATTGGCTTTGAACAGGTGAGCCAATTCTGAGCCATTTATTTAATATTCTAAAATGATATGACATGGCATTTACTAACATGGTTTCAAAACTAGGACCTTAAATTTGAAAGGGCGTAATTGTTTCCACTTGGCTGCCTCAATGATGCTATGCTCTGGAATATACATCAATACATAAAACAAATTGTATAATTCTAAGAAAACATTATTAAAAAATAGATTTAATTATTAAAAGAGAGAAATTTTTTAACATTTCAATTGCTAAATGAATTTTTAGATTAAGATCTATTCCTCCACATAAACTTTCAATGTTCCTGTCAAATGACTTGTTTTAGTTTAAAAATTTATTTTGTTAAAATGTTTGATCTCAAATTGAATCGCCGGTTGAAATAGTGAACCGCCAATTGAACCGAAGACCTGCTAACCCTATGCCTCGGGTCCATGACCAGGCCTACTTAATGGAATCCAATAACAGGACTTCAAACTTGTCTCAGCAGACTCTTTTACCATTATCACATCACACGGCCTGGGAGTCCCGTTTGGCATGTGTACTAAAGTAACAAAAAAAAAAAAAAGGCACCTTTGCAGCTCTTTTATATCAAATTCGCTTATTAGCTTATTGCGAAATAATAAGCCCAATTTTTTGGCTTCTTGTGGCTTATCATGACAGTAGGTATTGACCTACAAAAATGAAAAAAGTTGGGCTTACCATTTAGCAATAAGCTAAGTGAAACATGCTCTAATTATTACTGCATTGTGCAGGCCATAACTAATACCCGGCCAGAGTCAAAAAATGTGTAAAGTGACACTTCCAAAATATTTTGAGAGGAGAGATGGAGTTTGGTGTATGTTAAAGGAAAAATAACTGAGTAGACGATAAACGACATAACAAAATTTGACTTAACATTTCACCTATGCACTTCTCACATTTGGGAACGGGATGAGCTACATTGAAACTTCAGTACCTATGTGTGTATCTCAGACTTACTTCATTAAGTATGCATAAAGGGACAGCCATATGTTTTTACAGAATTACATGAGCTTAAAAAGTACTGCCAATCAAACTAGCAAGCATTAACAGTGAAAAAAAGGGGGAAAAAACCTGTTCTTTGTGTGGCGGCTGAAGACAATAACATCTGCCCCAAGTCTCATAGAACTGGTCTTAAACCCATTTCCATCTGAAAGGTTACAAGTCAACTCCTCACCAACAAATGTAAAGACTAAAGAAAGTGAAAAATAATATTTTTATTCTTACATTGTCCAATAGCAGTCTTCGAGTTCTTGTCTGAAAATCCAAAACTCAGGCAACGCCGCATTGCTTCTGGGTCCATTCCACCACCATCATCTAACAGCAAATCACCAAATTTAAGAACCAGCTAACAGCTCGCAGGAAGTATTGAATGCCAACCAGAAGCATAATTAAATGGGTAAAATCTATATTATCAATGACTCTGTTGGTGAAAAGATGGAATACCTTGAATTAACAAAGCTGGATTTCCATCCCTTGGATTTAATGCTTTATCTATATTGACAAAGGTTGCTCCATTTTGAATCTACCAACAGATAAAAGATGAAATACAAAATATTAATTTCAAACATATAATGACTTGAGTGCCATATACACAAGTATCTAAATATTTCTCGCCATTACGCTTATAACCTTCAATATGCCCCATCAAGACTATTTACGTGAAAATTAAACTCGACTCACGACCTAAAATGATTCTAACGTACAGTACTTTTTTATTGAATGACATATACATCTAGAGCTAACAAAGTGAGTGGATGTTCGCCAGATTTTTTCATACTTGTCTTCTTACTTCTCATTCAGTGTCATTTGCAGACAGACCCTCCTTTCCCACCTTAACAAAGAGATTTCAACCAAAACAAGTAAAAATAAATCAAGATGAATTCAAACAAAGAATAATAAAGAGACGCGTTTTCTGTTTTAGAAAGCAAACTACAGAAGCTAAAAGTCACATTTTACATTACATATTTACTTCATGAGTGGTTATACAGAAGAGCAAGAATGAAGCTATGCACCAATAATTTCATCAGTAATGAAACGAACAAATTGGGCCCAGATAAAACGACGGGAAAACAAGAATGATTTAACATGTTCACAGATTCAGACCCTTTCATTTCAGAACAAAGAAAAAAAACGCCGGGGCCAAAAATTACCTCGTCAATAGCGTTATCAAGAAGCTCAGCAATGGCTGGTAAAATGGGACAAGAAGTAGAATTAGAATCTGTTGGGTGTATTTGCAGCAATATGCTATATGTAGATGTCAGAGATAAGCCATATTGAATAGAATTCAGCAAGACTACGCCTCCGTTTGGCAAACTTTATACATCAATTTATACATGGTCAAACTTCATTTTTAATCATGCATTCCAATGGACCTACAAGTGCTATCCACTTATTTACTACTCTTTTGTATTTATTTATAAACTAAACTATTTATAAATTCTTTCCAATGGAGGCTAAGATAATTAAAAACATGAGCTGTACATACCACCGAAGGCCCATTTATGCGAAGTGGCATTTGAATGGAGAAATTTGGGATGAATGTGAAGATAACTTGTGCCATCTGTCAATCAAAGAGCATATTGTCGGATTCAATAAAGAGCACCAACAATCTACAATAATTGTCTGTCAATTAAGAGACTAATTGGCCTGGACTTTATGGTGGACAAATTGCGAAAAGTTAAACTTTCAATTGGTTTTTGAAACACATAAATTTGAAGTTAAAAAGAAAATGTCAAGACGATAAAAAGGCATCTGCATTTTCAATAGAGAACAACATTTATTATTTGAGAGCACAATACTTTGAAGGGTTGACTTAGAAGCGAGCCTGTCATCGTAGTTTCCAGCTTTCCAGAACTGTCGACATAGGGGTGCTGAACATATAGGTGAGGTGGAGCAAAGGCTTGAATCATCATCTGGAGACAGCTCTGGATCCAGGACACTTGTGCCACTATATGGAGTGCTTAGAACCCTCGAATTTCTAATCTCTTCAGATTCATGCCCCCTAAAACTTCTATTCGATCCCTGATAAGGAGATAAATCAGTTTTGGGGTACTGCTGTTGCATTGATTTTCCAATCAAATCTGGCTCCAACTTCACATGCATCTCTTCAAGACCATCATTGCTGCTAATGTTGATTTTGGTAAAACTCATTTCAGGAACTGGACTGAAAAGTAAAAGGATGAGCCAATGAGTAATCAAAGTTATCCAAGAAAAGTTGCATCTTTACTTCATGATAATCAAAAATGATAAAAATGAAGCGAGCAAGATTTTAGAGAGAGGGGGATAGAAGCACTAAACAACAGGACAATGCATTCCCGATTTCAGATGTAGACCAAAATGGAATATATATCCAGATTGGGAAAGTAACAATAACATAGTGTAGAACTACCTCGTCTAAAAAGTAGTCGTGAAAGAGGACATAATTTTTTTATTTTTTTTATTTTCATCATTAATATACTTGAGAAATTAATTTCTCCATCAAAGGGCTAACAGGTGGAATTTTCATAAATGAAGGATTGTTAGACTTGGACACAGCACCATTGCCAGCTTAGTATCAGATTGAACCACAGCATCAAAAACCTTGTGTTGTTAGAGAGGACGAGAATTTATCGATTTCTTTATAGTTATATCTTGCCTAACATATAGAATTTAGAGTGTGTTTAGTGCACATTAAA
>CAIGRL010299345.1:0-14253 GCA_903798325.1 Fraxinus xanthoxyloides
TGCAGACTTTTGATCCTCTTTTCCTTCATTTAGCTAAAATATCCACCAACTTAGAATTTTGGCCTACAAACACCATAATTACACAATTATGAATCGGAATCCACTAATTTTCTTCAATAAATAGCTCGTGAAGGTGTCTAATAAGTTTATAAAAACACACTTATCAATGGTTCTTGAAGGGAATCATGAATTAGCACTAGTATTATATTGTTGTTGGGAGTTGTATATATAATTGGTTACAGGTCCGCTAGTCCAAGTTATAGGGGAAATAATGGCGGATTTTTTTTATTAAAAATAATTTATAAAAGTTGTATATTGTAGTAGTCTTGTTGGTGGGTCCAACTTTTAGTTGGTATTTATGATTGGCGCACGTCACACTCCGGGTCCACTAGCTTTATTAGGAGTAGGGCGTGTTAGTTTCACAACTTATTTAACATGTTTTAAACTTTATTTATAGGGTGATTTCTAGTCTTGCTAAAAAAACTAACCACTGGCTGAAGTTTCTATGTTTAAATTAATTTTATCAGAGTTTGTTATAGTCCACATTAAAGTTGGCACACAAGGTCAGACTTAATGTTGTTACTCTTGTTTAGTTATAACTCTATTGTGAGTGCAGGAGGCAGTGATCATGCAATATATCATGTTCAAAATTAAGTTAACCAAGGATTCATGCTCATACTGTTCTGCTAACAATTTTCTTTAGTTTATTGATATCATTGTTTGGTTTTTTAATGCTCATACAGATTGATGCCACCAAAAGAAAGTCGAAGCATGTGCCACCTACTATTCCTCCGAAATCTAGCAGTGGGAGCCCATCTCCTCGTGGGCAAGGACAACGCTCAAATCAATCACATAGTCCTATCTCAACACCTTCCACACCTCACTCTGATGTAAACAAGACAACTCAATCTAGTGTCGAAAATATAATTTATCTTTTCGTTGATAAATATTAGACATTTAGGGTTATTTATCGACTAATATTACTTGTAATATGTACAATACAATTTTTTTTATACAATGACATGTTTCTTGTTAATTGTATTTTTTTACTATCGAACTTGTTAATTTCAACTTTGTGGTGGTTGCAAAGTGAAATATTGTACAAAAAATTAGCGGGAACAAAAAAATATTGGCCGTTAAAAGACTGATACCAATGTTTGTCGACCAAAGTTTGGTTGCAAAGGTGTGTAAATTAACCAATTGTTAATCCTTATTAGTCGTCAAAATGGTTCCCTTCAGCGACCACAGTTTAGTCGCTGAACGTTTTATATCATCGACCACATGTATTGGTCGCTAACGACATTCATACAACATTTGGTTAATGTATGTTATATATTTAGCGACCACATGATTGGTTGCGAAAGAAGTTCACAACCGCGAATCAACCAATTTTTCACTTTTACTAGCAACCATGACTGAACCCTTTATCGACCAAATTTTGGACGTAAGTCATATATTTAATGACCACAATATATTAGTCTCTAAAAACCTTCAGCTATGGTAAATTACTAACCAATCAGCGACCACTATTATTTGGTCGCTAAATACCTTTACCGACCTAAAAAATCACCTTTATCGACCAACTATATTGGTCGTTGGACACTTTTTTTGGTAGTGAAGTAAAGTGAAGGAAAGCTAGTCAATCCAACCATGTTTCGAAACTTAATTGAAAATTTGGCGTATCTAACAGCCAATCAGAGTTTGATAAGTAAATTTAGGGAGAAACCTTTTTCAAATGATACAGAAGCAAAAATAATAATAAATAAATAAATAAATAATAAAAATTGAGATACGTTAAAGGAACAATTGACCATTGCATTATTTTTGAAGCATACGTTCCCATCAAACTTGCTGGATATATTGATAGTGATTTGGGAGGAGCTATTGATGATGCTCAAAATACTTCTGGTGGTATTTTCAACCTTGGAAGTGAAACAATTTCTTGGAATTCCAAGAAGTAGCCAATTGTAGCGCTATAGTATCCACCACCGAGGCAAAATTTATATCAGCTTCTTTAACCAAATGCCATATTATGTAGTTGAGAGGTGTTATAGCAAGCATGAAGTTGAAGCAAGAAGGTTCAACAACGTTGTATTCTGATAACAGTTCAGGCATCTCTGTATCAAAGGATTGAGTTCAGTGCGCAAGAACAAAACAAATTTGTCTTCATTTTCATTTCCTAAGAGAGCTCGTTAATGAACGATAAATCAACAATGTAAACGGAACAATAACTATAGTATTGTCATACAAAAACTTTTGGAAGACGTATCTACACAAGAAGATGGAGATTTGGGAGTCAAAGAATATTTGGTTTACGGGGAGCATTGTTGGAATAAATAAATTAAACTTCGACCATCAAATATCTAGAATCATTCATGTATTAATCTAGTCAATTATCTCATAGAATTTCAATGCTTGACTTAGTAGTTTAAGGTATCTTTTTGAAGATGGAGTACTTACGTTAACTTTACGTATTTTTGATGTCATTAGCTTCTACTCATTGTACCACAATCTTTAGTATTTTGGCAAGGCAATTAATAAAAACAATTTCCAGAATATATCCACCAAGCCTTCTGACCTTCAAGAAGAACATGTTCTACAATGCAAGGAAAGACATTATAATTCACCCCCTCATGACTAAAGGCATTTTCAAGGTAGTGTGTTTGAACCACATTATTTTGGGAGAATGTATTTTACAATAATAAATTGATGGAGAATGTGTGACTGAAAAAGAAGGAAAAGTTACTGATATGATAAAAAATATTATTTTATTCAAGAATGTGTGATTGAAAATGAGTAGAAATTTGAAAATGAAAATTTTAATGTGTAACAAACAGAGAGCATTCTATGTGACAAATACTCTGCCTCGATAATAACAAGTTTCAAAGAGATTAGATCACCTTGAAGTATGTAAACTGTCGGATTTGAAAAACCAGCAGCAGCACTATTAATCAACACTAAGAATTGACAGTTGTCTAAGTATTATGCAATCTTTTGGATCCAAGAATGGCCCAAACTGTTCATGATTTCATATAAAAAGTGTCCCTGAATGAGATTAAACCTTAGCAATATCAAGCTTAAACATAACATTTCCACCACAACATTTATTATTCAGCAACACAATTAATTCTTGAGCAAGGACGTTGAAAGTCAGGATTTCAAAGTTAAAGTTCGACGATCTATTATTTGTTTAGAAATTTGGGAGGCGCACAAAACTTGTAGTATACAATAGGTAATTGTATTTGAATGTCTATATTTTTCATTTTTTGTGTGTAGAAAATTGGGAGGGCACAACACATTTTTTAGCAGAATTGCTTATTAAATTGTGTGAAAAAAAGAAGGAAGCAACACAAGCAAATTTCCAATTCATCCTAACATGAAGAGGTATTCACTGATGCCCATGTTATTAAATTTGATAATTGGAATAAGCACAATTTAATCTCCGTAGGTTGGAGGACAAGTACAATCAATGCAAATGTGCCTTTGTATTCTCTAATAGTTATATTTGAGTTGTCGCAATAAAAGATTCTTGTAGAGTGATGAGATGTGAATTCTAGATTGATGAAGAGAGATGGCAGGAGAAATTGAATTCAATTAAGAAGAAAAATTGTATCTTACAATGGAAGTGAGCCACATATATATACACAAAGGGCAACTAATTTTAACAGAATGAAAAGGAATGAGATGACATAAGTACCCTCATGCTATTTTACAATCCAACACTCCCCTTCAAGATGGCAAGTGTATATTCAACACTCCCATCTTGCTAAGTAATGAATTAAACCTTACTCCTCCTAATAGATTGGTCAACAGATCAGCCAATTGATTATGGGAAGCAGCATGCAGCATATTAACTTCCTTTGCCTAAACTTTGTCCTTCACCAAATGACAATCTATTTCTATATGTTAGTCTTCTCATGGAAGACAGGGTCGTGGCTATGTGTATAGCCGACTGGTTGTCACAAAATAACAAAGTAGTTCTATTATGTTCAATGCTCAGGTCCTTCAATATGTTTTTCAGCCAACCAAACTCGCAAACCGCAGCTGCTATGGACCTATATTCCGCTTCAGCTGAAGATCTTGACATTGTGTGCTATTTCTTGGACTTCCATGAGTCCCCTAGGAAAATACAATAACCTGTAATAGATCTCCTTGAGTCTGAACATGCTGCCCAATCCACATCACAATAACCTTCGAGTTGAAGATCAAATTTGATAGAAAAGAACAACCACTGTCCTGGTGTGCCCTTTAAATACCTTAGTACATGGTAAACTACCTCCAGACGAGGCTACTTTGGTGACTGAAGATATTGGCTCACTACTTGAACCGCATATGATAGGTCTGGTCTGGTTATTGTTAGATATAGGGTTCTTTCCACAAGTCTTCTGTAAAAGCTTGGGTCTGCAATTGGTTCTTCTTAATCCTTTTTCAACTTTAAATTATATAGTAAGGGGATGCTAGCTGGTTTAGCACCAAAGTAGCCAGCATCTAGTGTATCCTTCCTTTGGCAAATGGATATTCCTGTTGAAGATCTTGCCACTTCAAGACCCAAGAAGTACTTTAGGATTCCCAGATCTTTCAATTTAAACTGCTTGTTCAATTCATCTTTAAACTGTTTGATGTAGGATATATTGTTTATCCCAATAATTATGTCATCCACATATATGAGATGTGTAGTAAATTAGCAGCCATCTTGCTTGCTAAACAAGGAATAATTAGACTTAGATTGCTTGAAACCTTGTGAGATAATTTATGATGTAAGCTTCATGTTCCATTGCCTCGAAGCTTGTTTCAACCCATAGATTGACTTGTTTGACTTGCAAACAAGTTGTTCTCCATGCTCCCCATGCTGCTCATAACCTGGCGGCATGAGCATATAAACCTCCTCATCCAATTCACCGTGAAGGAAGGCGTTATTGATATCTCGTTGATGAAGATGCCAACATTTATGGGCTGCAATAACTAGGAGAGTTTTCACAGTAACAAGGTTTTCAACTGGGGAAAATGTTTTTTCATAATCTAGCCATGCCTGTTGAGTGAATCATTTGGCTACCAGGCGAGCCTTCTTTCTTTTTTCAGTGCCATCTGAGTTTAGCTTGAACACCCACTTAAAAGCAACTAGAGTTTTATGATCAGGGAACTTGGTAATATCCCATGTGTTATTAGAAACCAATGCTTGATATTCAGCATTCATAGCTTCCACCGAAGTAGGGTATTTTGAGACTTCTTGAAAAGTCCTTGGCTCATAAACAATGGATAAGGCTAAGGTGTAACCTTTGTGAGCATGAGACAACATACCATAGCCCAATTAGTCCTCAGTGGGGCATTGTTTGCTAAATTCAAAATCCTTCACCACAGAATCTGATTCAGTGACTGGCAATTGAGACATAAGACTACAATGATAGTCTTGTAGGTATGAAGGATGACGTTTTAGCCTATCAGATTTTCGTGTAGGTATATGGTGAGACGATGTAGGTACTGTAGGTGATGAGTATATGGGTTCAGCAGATGGAGATGAAGTGAATTGAGAGATTCTGAATGTGCAATAGGTGAGAATGGACCTGAATTAGGAGAATTTGACTTGTTCAACCTATTTGATACGGGTATGGAAGTGAATTCATTAGTGTATGGATGAGAATGTATTGGGAAAAGAGTAGAATAAGGTTGAATAATATCAGAGGACTTAGATAGTAGAGTAAGAAAAGCAGGATGATGAAAGGGAAAAATATTTTCATGAAAAGAAACATCTCTAGACACAAAAACTGTATGAGTTTTGAGATTATATAGTTTGTATGCCTTCACTCCAGATGGATAACCAATAAAGAGACAAGGTACAACTCTAGAGTCAAACTTGGTTCTATTTCTTTTCAAGGTTGAAGCATAACAAAGACACCCAAAAACCCTTAGATAACTGTAGGATGGTGTGGCACTGAAAAGCATTTCAAAAGGGGATTTATTAGTAAGTAACTTGGTAGGAGTTCTACTTATAATGTGAGTGGCTGTTAAGATACAATTACCCCAAAATTGATGAGTTAAGTTTGCTTGAAATTTAAGGGCTCTAGAAATGTTTAAAAGGTGCAGGTGCTTTCTCTCAACCACACCATTTTGTTGAGGTGTTTCAACACAACTCAACTGATGTGCAATGCCCTTGGAAAGATAGAAGTTAGTCATGTTGAATTCTAAGCCATTATCAGACCTGAGGGTCTTTATATTACATTGGAAATGATTTTGAATGAGAACATAGAAGGATTGAATAAGGTTTTTGGTTTGAGATTTATTTTTCATGAGGTATGTCCAAGTCATTCTGCTGTAGTCATCAACAATAGTTAGGAAATATTTTGAGCCATCTAGAGAATTTACAGAATATAGCCCCCAAATGTCACAATGAACGATATCAAATATCTTTGAGGCTTTAGTATCATTATTTTGAAATGGCAATCTGTGTTGTTTGGCTGAAGGACAGATAGTGCAATACAATTCTTTATTGATAGTAATATCAGGAATAGATTTAAGCAAAAGAGACAATTTCGAATTGGGCAAATGTCCTAAGTGAAAATGCCAGACATCAATATTCATCTTAACATTATTATTGTCAATGGTATTACAAACATGATCAGATTTATTACATTCAAGAGAGAAATTAGGAATGAAACCTGTAGGATGAACAACAGAGTCCCTAATGGTAGGGGTATCAAAGTCTGACTCGATTTGATTATAATGGTGCGAGGACTGATCATTAAGATGAAGGTGATGTTGGAAATGATATAGTACATGGTCAAGATTGCCTACCCCAATCGTCCTTCATGTTGAAAGATCTTGGATAAAGCAAGAATCAGGGAAAAACATCAAACAACAATTATTTTGTAATGTCAATTTGCTGACATAAATTAAATTGAACTTAAATGATGGAACAACAAGCACACGGGTTAAGAGTAAAGTAGGAGACAACTTCACAGTTTTAATGTGTGTAATAGCCACACTATCACCATTAGGCAACTTCATTGACGAACCGACAACGACAGTCACAATAAACAAGTGCTTAATAGAATAAATCATGTGTTTCTGAAGCGCCAGTTTCTATGATCTATTTCTCAGCTACTGATGAGGCATTGAACTGAATGTGATTACCTCAAAAAAAAATAAAAATGAATCAGGCTCTGAGGTTGAAGTTGTAACTACATCCTTAGGTTGTTGACTATATGTTGACAATTGACTCCGCAATTAAGGCATTAACATAGACAGAATTTGCTGGCACTGATTTGGAGTAATTGTCAGACATGTCAAGGAATTCAATAATCATGTAGTATCATCAGAACATGTTGGTTATGCTGTGTCTGTCCAACAACACTATCTACATGCAGCTTTCCCTTTCTAAATTTATGATTAGGAGGATACCCTACTAACTTGTAGCATTTTCCTTTGGTATGCCCAAGCATACCACAATAACTACACATAGGTCTTTCTCTTCTCTGAGACATATTAGGTGAATTGAATCTCTGATTAAATGGAGTAAAGGATCTTTGCATAACCTTGCTAGTGAAAGCCGATGCATCATATGTTGCTTGTTTGTTAGCAACCACATCCTTTTGTCTCTCATCTTGTAAAATAAGAGCAAATATTTTATTCAGTAAAGACAATGGCTCCATCAGTAGAATCTGCCCTTTGACTCCAGCAAATTGCTCATCTAGCCCCATGAGAAACTGCATGATTTGATTGCCACGCTTGTAATTAGTATTATTAATGCCAGGCCTATAATTCTCTAATTTCTCCTAAAGTCCTTTGAGCCTTTTAAAATAGGAATTGACTGAGTTATTTGCTTGAAAAATTGAAGCAATTTGTTTCTTCAATTCATAGATCCGAGGAACCAACATGATTGCATCTCCTCCCAGCGCTGTAAAGAGGATCATCACGAGGTGGTTTGGGGATAGATCCGTCTACAAAACCTTCTTTATTTTTAACACTGAGAACTATAGTTGCTGCTCGACTCCATGTTGCGTAGTTCTCCTCAGTAGGCATAACTGAAATCAACTGCATTCCAGTGTTATCTCCNATCAGTACTAGGCCTATAATTCTCCAATTCCTCCCATAATCCTTTGAGCCTATTAAAATAAGAATTAACAGAGTTGTTCGACTGAGATATCGAAGAAATTTGTTTCTTCAATTCATAGATCCGAGGAACCAACATGATTGCATCTCCTCCCAGCGCTGTAAAGAGGATCATCACGAGGTGGTTTGGGGATAGATCCGTCTACAAAACCTTCTTTATTTTTAACACTGAGAACTATAGTTGCTGCTCGACTCCATGTTGCGTAGTTCTCCTCAGTAGGCATAACTGAAATCAACTGCATTCCAGTGTTATCTCCATAATGAAGATAGTATGGACTACTTGGATCACTCATCAGTCGATTACCTAGAGAAACCACGTCTCTTGCTGCTGCATCTTCAGCTGATGATTTGATGAAGAATTTGCTTTCTCGAATTGACTTTGAACCTCTGCCTGAACGCTAGAATCCTTCGCCATCGTAGAGAAGCTCTATTTCTCTGATACCATGATGAGATGTGAATTCTAGATTGATGAAGAGAGATGGCAGGAGAAATTGAATTCAATTAAAAAGAAAAATTGTATATTACAATGGAAGTGAGCAACCTATATATCCACAAAGGGGCAACTAATTTTAACAGAATGGAAAGGAATGAGATGACATAAATACCCTCATGCTATTTTACAATCCAACATCGAGTATTACGCTTACTTATATATGTACAAAATTCTTCCGTCTTGTATGCAATATATCTATATGATCTTAGCTTTAATTAGTTATGTCCTTCAGACAAAGACAAAAGTGACGAGCAATAGTACAAGATTACGATTCTTTGATTCACACGTGTATACTAAAAAGAAATCAATTTTTTGGGAAAGCTCTCACAATTTCAATAATTTTTATTTAAAGTCCATCCAAGAAAATGACAATGCATAAAGTGCTTAAATAGTAATTCTGAGATCATAAAAGTCATAAATCCTAATAAACGATAAAAATAACATTAATTAAATAACATAGAAATAACGTAAAACAATAAATAAAAGTAAATAAAAGATTGGATTCGAATTGGAGGGAATATTTCTGTTCTGTCATTATCCTTCGATTGAAGAAAATTCATCATCAAATCTTACATCGTGCTTTCATCCATTGCCTCGTCGTAGTATTAAAAATCTAATGATATATTGGTAGCCAATCCAAGTCACTTGTGCATGGGCAGACCGACGAGTCATCATCCCAAACTTCTTGTTTGATGTTTAACTAGCAAGTGCAACCAACATATCAAGCTTTATGTTCTCTGACCGTGTTAGAAATTTTTCATCGTCATTCCTTATCACCAATCAGTTGGCCATAATCACTATGGATGCCATCTAGATTTTAAAATTTTTAGCTTTATTACAACATTCTTATGCATTCAGTAAATTGTTGTTCATTTGTACGACATACATTGAATGCTGCCATTAACTAACTTTACTACGACATCCATTTGCATGATGTCTTTTTTTGTGGCATCCATATGCATGCCATAAATAAATGACATTTTTTACAGTGTGCATGTAGAAGATGCCATAAATGCAATTTACTTATTTGTTTATTTGATTACTAGCAAACGTATTGTTGGTCCTAGATCAAACAATTTTGTGATTCAACCAATTAAACGAAAATACACAAAGTAAATTGAAAGAAAGTAAGAAGACGAAGGATGTTTTGGCCCAAGACCTCGAAGGTTCAGCAACCGCTTCTAAAGCCTAATCTCCGTTTGAGAATCTGGTAGGATTTTGCTCGAATCCACTAGAACAACCCCAAAATAGGCAAGGAATCGATTACATAAGAACACCAAGTATATTTTCTCTCGAACACAAAATAACCCTAAAAAATTACACCACAATCTTACCAAGGGATAGACATTATCACTTTCTTTTACACTAATATGATTTCACTCAGAAATTACAGAATATACACTCAAAAGAATATCACAGCAGAGAGAGAGAGAGACCTATGGTTAAAGAAAACATTCATCCCCTTCCAGCAAGTCAACGATTCTTATTTATAAGAGAACCAAATAGTGATGATCCAACGGTTGTCCAATTGTCAGGTGTCGACGATCTAAAAAAAGCCTCAAATAAATAAGCCGTGTTTATAAAACACGTTTTCTCCAATTCGGGTTGATGACATGAATTAATTGGATCAAATGGCAGACTTGGGCTCAAGAATTGCAACACCCAATCTTTACAATCTCCACCTTGCTAAAATTTTAAGGCCATGTCTAAGTGGATTCTAACAAAACTATCTTCAGTTGCTCTTATTACCTATTTAAAACAAAGTGTTAGTAAACTTCAAGATTCAACAATCTTAAAGAATCAATGAATTTACTAAGAGGTATTACTTTTGTACCTACATGAGCAAATTTTTTTAAGTGGGAGTTTTGACCAATTTTATATCACATTTTTCAACTATATCTTAATGAAATGAAACTTAACATCTATATGTTTAGTTCTAGCATGAAAAAATGGTTTTCTACCTAAGAAAATGGCACTTTGATTATCGGAACATAACTCTACCTAACTTTCTGTAAGTTCTAATTCATTTAGTAAACCCATTAGCCAGAGACCTTCTTTCAGTGCCTTTGTAGCAATTATGTATTCATCTTTAGTTGAGGAAAAAGTAACCAATTTTTGAAGTTGTGATTTCCAACTAATGCAGGTGTTATTTATCACATAATAATATCCAGTGGTTGACTTTCTATTATCAGAATTTCCAGCAAAGTTAGAATCAACACAACCTTTCAACTTAAAACTAGTTTATCAGTTTTAAACATGAGTCCTAAGTTTTGTGTGTCGTTCAAGTATCTAAGTAAATTTTTCATAGCTTCCCAATGAAATTCACTTGGGTTACTCATAAATCTGCTTAGTACACTTACTGCATAAGCCATATCAGGACTTGAACATACCATAATATACGTAACAGATCCAACATCATTTGCATATGGCACATGCAATATTCTTTTAAGTTCATCTTCGTTTTAGGATGATTGGTCAACAGATAATTTCACATTTGTAGACAAAGGTAGACTAACAGGTTTTGCATCATGCAAATAAAATCTTTTACTCACTTTTTGGATATAAACTTTCAGGGTTAAAAACATTTTTCTATTTATTTTATCCATTTTTATTTCCATACCTAATATCTTCCTAGCAGGTACTAGATCTTTCATCTCAAATTCAAATTTCAGTTTCTCTTCTATAAAATTTAAAGCAATTGAATCACCAACTAGAAACATATCATCCACGTATAAGAGTAGGTATAATGATTCAGATTTTCCATCATTTCTGAAATAAAAGCAAGATCATAGTCAGATTTTTTAAACTTTAGGTCTTGTATAAAACAATCAAAACTTTTATACCATTTTCTTGGAGCCTGTTTAAGGCTATTCAAGGATTTGTTCAATAAACACACTATGTGTTCTTTACCTTTAGCTTGAAATGCTTTTGGTTGTGACATGTGTATAATTTCATCTAAAGAACCATACAAGAAGGCTGTTTTCACGTCAAGTTGCTCTAATTCTAAATCAAGTTGTGCTACAAGTGCAAGTGATATCCTAATGGAGGTGTATTCAACTACATGTGAAAATATTTTAGTGTAATCTATACCCTCTCTTTGTGTAAACCCTTTAACTAGAAGTCTTGCCTTGTATCTTCTATCATTCGATTTATATTCTCATTCTTTAATCTTGTAAACCCATTTACAGTCAATTAGTTTACAGTCTTTGGGATTTTCAACTAAGTTTCAGGTTTTATTTTTGTATAGAGAACTCATCTCATATTGCATGGTTGCAAGCCATTTGGCAGATTCCTTAGAGACAACAACCTCTTCATATGACTTCGGTTCTGTATCTAGAAGATCAAATTCCATTTGTGTAGATACATAGTCTACATATTGATACCTAGAAGGAGGTCTTATATGTCTTCTTTCTCATTCCCATAGTCAACTGATAGTCTTGCAGGTCATGTGCAGGTACAAAATCCTGAGTATTATCTAGATTTTCATCATTCGTGATAGGCTGGGGCTTAGTTTAAGGTGGTTCTACCTCAATCTGAGTCCGTTCATGAACATTTTGATTACTAAAATCAATTTCAGTGATAACAAAATCATTGTTAGTTATTTCTTCTACATGTTTGTCACCAAGACAAGGGAATACTTTTTTCATTAAAACTACTGATCTGCTTATTATCACCTTAAATCCTCTAACTTCTTTTATCAAAGCCTATAATCTTTTATTCCTTCCCCATAACCTAAGAAAACATATTTCAGAAATCTGTGATCAAGTTTTGAATCAGTTTGGTGAGCATAGGCTGCACATCCAAAGTTTTTCAGATGAGAATAATTAGGAACAGATCCTCATCAAACTTGTTCAAGTACTTTATTATCTAAGGAACTAGATGGACATTTGTTTATGAAATAGAAAACACTCTTTACTACCTATCCCCAAAAGACTTTTAGCAGACGTGAACTAATCAGCATACAACTAGTTTTTTCAAGGATTATTATGTTCATTCTTTTAGCAATACCATTTTATTGAGAGGTATAGATCACAATCCTATGTCTAAGTATGTCTTGATTACTATAGTACTAATCAAATTCAATATTACAGAATTCTAACCCTTTGTCAGCTCTTAGTATTTTTGATATTCTTACCTGTTTGATTTTCTGTCAAAGTTTTCTGGTCCTTAAAGACCAAAAATGTTTTAGACTTAGATTTTAATAAGAAAGATTGGACCTCTTATCAACATATAATAAAAAATATGTAGTTGATCCATCACTTTCTTTTCTGAAGTACACACAACTACCATAATTCCATATATCAAAACCATGAGTAGTCGTATCAAACTTCTTATACCAGAGCCTCGGTGACTGATTTAATCCATACAAAAATTTCTTCAATAAACACACATAATCTTCATTCTCTAAAACTATGAACCCCTCTGCTTGTTGCATGTAGATGCTCTCCTCAAGTTCTTCATGTAAGAATGCTGTCTTGACATCCATTTGCTCAAACTCCAAATCATTCTTAGCCATCACTCCAAGTAAAGTCCGGGTAGAACTATACTTCAAAACTTGTGAGAACATATCTATGAACTTAACACCCAGAATTTGACTGTAGCCTTTAACCACCAATCGAGCATTGTATCTAGTATTTTCAATCCCTGATGTGCCTTCCTTTCTATTGAACACCAATTTACAACGAATCACCTTTTTACCTTTAGGTAGTTTCATCAACTCCCATGTGTTATTTTTGTTCAATGACTCCATCTCCTCCGGCACAGCAATCATCCATCTACTAGAGTCACTACAACTGACTGCCTCTGAATATGTAACAGGCTTCTCAGTGGAATCAATGTCTTCAGCCACACTTAATGGATAAGAAATCAAATCTTCTTTCACATATTTCTTTGGAGGTCTAATCTGTCTGCGAGATCTGTCCTTAGTTATTGAATATTATGGTGCAGGTATTGTAGGCAAAGTAGGAAGATATTACTTTCCATCAACCTTGAACTAGATTGATCTATAGCAGAATGTGCTGCAACCTCTGTAGTTGAATAATTTTACTCCTTAGTTTTATCAGAATCCCTAAAAGATGAACCGCAAGCCATAGCAAGTTCATCAAATACTACATTCCTACTAACAACCACATTTCTAGTATCTAGACACCACAACTTATACCCCTTCACACCTAATTGATACCCAAGAAAGATGCACTTTCTAGACTTAGGCTACAACTTTCCATTATCTACATGAGCATAAGTTGGACACCCAAAAATATTCAAATTAGAATAACAAGAAGATTTACCAAACCATATCTCTTCTGGTGTCCTTTTATCAATGACAACCGAGGGTGAGAGATTAATTAGAAAACAAGATGCACTAACAGCTTCAGCCCAAAAAGACTTAGACAACCCAAAATTTGAAAGCATACAACGAACTTTTTTCATCAAGGTTCTGTTCGTCCATTTTGCCAAACCATTTTGTTAAAGAGTTCTAGATACTGTCAAGTGCTCAAGATGCCTTCAGCCCTGTAGAAGCTATTGAATTCGTCTGAGCAAAACTCCAACCCATTATCAGTGTGTAGAAATTTCACTTGCTTTCCGATCTGCTTCTCTATCAATGTTTTTCACTCCTTAAACGTCCCAAACATATCACTCTTCTGCTTCAAGAA
>CAIGRL010299420.1:0-20000 GCA_903798325.1 Fraxinus xanthoxyloides
TCAAGGTAAGTTTATGATCATTTACTTTTTTTAATGTCTCTTATCTTTCTCTCTTTGTTATAGGTACAGATTCGAGGTCGAATCCTTTGAAAGGGAAAGGGATGATGTGATCCAAGGAAGGCAACAAACTATCGAGGGTTCGATGTATGTTGATAAGAGGCTAAGAGCAAACCCGAGATCAAATAGAGTCAATGAAACCATGAAATCACTCGTTCAAACTATGGAATCCAAGGGGATGAAGTTAACAAGCTAAAGACCAAGTTCTATGCTAGACTTGGGAGCCGAAATGAGTCAGAATGCTTGGAATCACGAACTCAAAACTTGGAGGCAAGACGGATTGCTATGCTACAGCATAGTACAAATTTGGGTGCAGCCGCATGCTTTTATACTGAATCGAAACTGAAATTTGTCTATTGGCCTATGCAACCACATGTAGGAAGCCTATGAGGCCGTATAGTGCAATTCTGGATGTGAATTTCTCAAATTTCTTGTAATCTTCTATTTTAGTCAAAACTCTATTTTTGTAATATATTTTGTTATTTTTAGAGTTTAATTCTATTTTCTATCTAGGTTTTATGGGTTCTTTATAAATATGACTTATTTTATTAATTGTAAACACACAATTTGAGAGATATTATTGCAAGCCATATTGGTTTCTTCTCATTCTTCATTGAATTAATTGTGATCTTATCAAGATTATTTCTTGTAGTGTTCAAACAAATCGAGTGAGATTCTTGAGTCTTGTAATCACGGAGTCAACATATTGTCAGCGATTGTGTTGGTTACTTGATTCAATATTTTGAATCAAGTTTAAACATTGATTTCTTGACTTTCTTGGATTGAATTAATCTCGTAACTGCCGTTGCTACGTGGGTTCCCTCACAAAGTATGATTATCCTTAAATAAGGTATTATGTTGGCCTCAATTCGAATGACCAATTCAATTGCCGAACATTAGTGATTAACCAATGACACTCATATAGTTATTCATGTAAAATCTCTTCAACGGGTTTCCAATATTTTGTTCTCTTAACAAAGTATCCACGTTGTTAAGATTTGAAGTTCCATCTTAAAATGTTAACCTTATTAAAAGGAGTAATCCAAACTCTTATAAATTGACTTATATTCTCATCTTTATTCGATGTGGGATTCTATCCTTTAACATGCCCCCTCAAAATGGTGACTCATTTGAGCAAATCAATCTTAAAACTCGTGTGCTCAATTTTTTTAGTCTTAATCGGATTAAATCGCTCGTTGGAGATTAACGGGCTCTGATACCATGTTAAAATTTGAGGTTCTAACTTAAAATGTTAACTTTATTAAGAGGAGTAACTCTTATAAATTGGCCTATATTCTCATCTTTATTCGATGTGGGATTTTGTCCCTTAACACACGTATCCATTTAAACGTCCCAACATTTTAGATTGTGAGATAAACTATTCCGTCATATTGTAACCCAGTTTCCATACCACTAGCAAAATTGATTCCATTGAACCCACGGTATATCCAACTTAGATTTTAATGGAGTCCATTGAAAACTAGACGTCTTGAAAAACTCGTCCATTATCTGAATTTCACTAATTGGAAGGATATAAATAAAATGGACTTTGAACTTATAAATTAAATATCAAGCTCTTAACGAAATTCAGCATAGGACCTCACATTTCAATTGGTTTTGAGTCCACTAATATAAAATCAAATTATTCATCACTTTCAAAAACAAAAGAAAAAATTAAATTATATTAATTAAGAAATAGAAAATATAAGAGTAAATAGTGAGAAAAAAAAAATTCTCATTTCGATTCTCATTATGAAATTCAAAATGGAAGGCAAAAGAAAGTGAGGAATTTTCTCGTTTCTATTGGGATTTGAAATCGAATTTCGTTCCTTGGCTGCTATGAACAAAAAGTAAATTATTCAACCCATCTATGTGCGAACAAAATATTATTTTATCATAAAAATATTATGTTCACAATCCTCGACAATATAATGAAAAGATTGAATTTAATTAAAACTTGTTGATATTTGTTTATTTATTTATTTTTCAGATTGTAATGTCATTGAATTTTTCGTATGGGACTTGTTTTTAATACGTTGATATTAATTTTCAAATTTTTTAGAATTAAAAAATTTGTTTGCCTTAAAAGTTCTGAATCTTCTGTAATAAAGTATAGGGATATGAATTTTATTTTCAAATTACAAATAAAATAATAATAATAATTAAAAAAAATTCTGATAATATATTAAGAAGTTATATAATTTTGCCGTAATCATAATATGCAATTAAAATCCAATGAATTCAGGAAAATTAGTAAAATAAAATTATATATGTTAAAATCTTAAATGTGAAATTGAATGCAAATCCATGAAATAAACGAGAATTCATGAATGTTAATAAATTCATTAAATTCTTAGATTTGAACACCCTTCTTAAATTTTATTAAGTCATAAAGATCTCGATAAACTATTACAATTAAGAAACAAGTCTCCTGGGTTCTCAAATCAACCAGGGCCGAGTTCAACAATTAAAATAGCACACACAATTATGAACCATCGTGCCATTGAACAATCTAGTAGCACAATGACTTGACACAAAAATTCCTGGTGTAATAAGTGCACTTCTGCACATTGCGTCACAAGATCCCTTCAAATTGGCTATGCAAGGATAGTTAAATCCAATTTTGCAAATTGCACTATGAACCAAAACCTCTGCATACAAAAATGAAATTTTTTAGTAAGTTATTTTCATAAAAATTGTGATTATCGGTATGAAAACTAATTCACAATAATTTCTAAACCAAAATCCCAAATCAGTACATTAAAATAATTTTAGAAATGACAAATGACGGGCATACTATTTTTTACGATCTTCTAAGGTGCACATATATTTGTTATCTGTTGTGATGAAAATAAGAACAGTCATGAAGAGTAATGACTTCAAAAGCTTTGCCATTGAGATTCCTATTGACTTGTGACCTTCAGATTGATTATATTCTTTAAGTTTTCATCACAATGACCATTGTCATGTCCTTAAATAGATTTGATTATGATAAAATTTTATCAATCTAATATTAGTTAATAACATACATTTGTCAAGTTTTATTGTAATATTAAAATGCATAGGCAAATTGCATACAACTCTTGTACATATGAATAGGATTTACTAGTTTTCGAATGAGATTACGCAAAAGGTACTTAGGATTATGATAAATTCTATAACCCAATATTTATTAATTAGCGTTAATCTACATTTCAATCCATGTACAAATATGATTTACTAAATTTCAAGTATTTAATACATGTAATAGCTTATAGATGTCATGAACTTATTGGTACGAGAAGTAGGCTATGCCATTAATCCAAACAATTTCATGTTTTTCAAAGATTTAATGGAACAGTCAAATTGGTGCAATGAATTCACAAACATTGGATAATAATTATGAGTAATGCTATTTAGCTCCACTGGATTACAACCCGAATTTAGGTGACATTAAATGATACATAAAATTAAATAAGTCATTTAATTTCACCTTTTATTTAACCTATCATTTGGAGCCACCTAAAATGGGATTGTCACCCCAGTGAGAATCACTATTAGACGAGATGACTCCCAATTTTTTTTATTTTTAGCTATCTTTGTAGTCTTTAATTTTGGCACTGACTTTGACATTTTTTGTTGAAATTGTTGCACCGATGACTTTTGCAATCACAAACTTCAAAAATTCCAAGGAAGGTTTTAAATCTCGTTTTCCATAAGACAATACTTGACCTCCCTGGAAATAAAGGCACAAGGGATGCCAAATACGCCTCCAAGATATAATAAAACTTTATGTAATGTTTTTGCAGTCTATGAACATAAAGACAACAACCGAGCACCAATAATTTAAGAACATGTACCAGAGCTCTTATTCTGTATATTTAGTACAACAGAATACAAACAATAATTTTAATAAGGTATTTTTGTTTAAAATAAAAAAATGGAAGACTTAATAGCAAAATCTGAAATCTTATTTCAATTTCACATATACCATCAAAGAAATGATGCATATCTTTATAGATTCTTGTTACACCCCCATAAAGTTGCAACTAATCAAATATACCTTTTGGACATGAAAGTACATCCATAATAACTGGAAAGAAAAATTACGGATTTTGAAAATAAAAGTAGGACATGGAAGTACATCCATTAAGTAGCCGTAAATGCACTAAGTAGGACGAAGGTGGGTCAATAATCAGTTTTGCAAATAAAATAGAAGAAGTTAATCAGGGATTTTGAAAATCTAAAAATTGAAAGGCTAACGCCACCACTTGAACAACGGCGAGGTTAAAAGCATTGACGCTAAAGCCTGCCCTTAGGGACAAGATAATATAGGACCAAAAGGAGGACCCATTTCTTGAAAACATGAGAGTTGTGGTCGAAACACCGAAAGGGAAAGATTTTGAGATAGCTGAGGACGAGGCGTTTATAGAGGTTGACTCTATGTGCTGAAAGATGAAGGACTTTAGAATGAGATTGTGATGGAAGCTTACTATGTCCCGTATGTAGCATACTCAGACGTGACCAAAATGTATCAAGATCTACACAATTCGTTTTGATGGAGGAATATGAAAGAGAGAATAGCTCGATCCGTATCGAGGTATTTTGTTTGTTAATGGGTTAAAGCCGAGCATTATAGGCCATTAGGGCTATTGGATTTGATAGATATACCAAAATGGAAGTGAGAGAAAATAGCAATTGACTTTGTAGTGAGGTTTTTGAGGTCAACAAGAAATCACGACACTATTTGGATAATAGTAGATCAAAGTCCGCTCTCTTCCTCCGATCAAAATGAATTTTAATGGGGATCATTTTACACAATTCTATGTTAGAAAGATAGTGAGACTACGTGGAGTACCAATGTCAATTACAACAGATAGAGATTCGAGGTTTACATCGACGTTCTGGAAGAGTTTACAAACAACGATGGGATTATGATGACTTTTAGTAGTGCTTACCATCCCAGACTGATGGGCAATCAGAACTAACCACCCAAGTTTTATAGGATATTGGTAAGTATTTAATGTAATTGACAATTCTGTGAACAAAAAAGACTAAAGTTGATATGTTATAAAAAGTTAAGAAGTAGTGTGCAATTAGTGAAGATTTTTTTTGGTTAAAGGAGGGCAGTACCTCCGAAATTTTATTAATTTGTCATCATTTGTGGCGGAGGAATACCGTGGTTATATGAAAATAATAAAAGCAATAAATGATAAAGTACTACTTCTCTTACCATGAGAATAAATGACGAAGATTAAAGCAATAAACGAGGAAGTATTATTTCATTTACAATAAGAACTAATGCAAATTAAGGCAAAAATAAGAATTGTAAATAAAAATCCAAATTAAAATCTAGCATTGGGCAATCCATGTCTGTCAATTTGTACTAGTGCCCTCATATGTTGTGGTAGGTCATGTAGTTCGTATAGCTGGTATCGTCGATGATCCTAACCCTTCGCAATAAGAGTATCTGGAACCTGATTTCCTTCTATGTAAATGTGAGAAATTGCCTTTGTCGAAGGATATGATATATGTGATACGTCTAAGTATGCCCTGAATGGCCCATGATCCTCTCCTCCAGTGATACAGTGAATAGCTAATGTAAAATTAGACTCTACCCAAATCGCTGAAAACCCAAGTACATGAGCTAGTAAAATCCCATCAAGATTAGCCCGGAGCTCTACCTCTAATATCAAGCACAGACCATACGAAGTTGAAAAAGCCCTAATATAGTGTCATGCGTTGTCTCTGATGATGCCTTCCCCATTCGCAAAACCATCATTGACGCATCCATCAGTATTGATCTTGACAGATCCGATTGCTGGAGTACGCTACCAAACTAGAATAGGGGGAGATGGGGAATGTGGGTCCATAAAATACCAAATATGGGTGTAAGTGTCAAATCCCCTTGTTAATGCACCACATGAAGCAGTCCTCTCACATGAAAAAAAGAGATCATGTAATAAACTCTCCAAATGATACGTTTGGCTACAATGTGAATCCTCATTTGCTGCACATCATTCCTAGAGGTCCAAAGGTACCAAAATATTAGTAAATGAATGATAATGCGAATGTGTCCAAGACAAACATAATGTCAAGAATATCTGCATCTCTAGAATCCCTATCTGACTCCCTCTCCTGAGCTTATAGGTATTTGAAAGATATCCCCAAAATGCTACTATATCTGATTGGAGATACTACTGCCAGTGAAAATATGATTGATAGTCTCAGTCTCGGAACAACACTGACAGCGAGAAGCCAATTGACATCCAATCCTCTCCTAAATAACCACATCTACTGGAATGAGGTCCTGTCATAGTCTCCAGTGGAAGAATGAGACATTGACAAGCAAAATGGAGCTCCATAGTAATCGGTATGAATCCTAATACTGGCGTCCCGAACTTACGAGCTGCCATGCAGACTTGGTAGCGAAGCTACCATCTTATGTATTTCACTAAACAATTCAATCTGGGGCATCCTGCACATAAGGGTATAGCCCCTATCTATTCCTCCATAAGAGAATGGATAACCAGTAATAAATGTCTAATATTCTACCTTGTATCATGAAAAAAATCCTGCACCCTCGAAGATGTTTGCTGCTGGTGTGAGAATAGAGATGTCAATGTAGTCTCACCCATCCATCAATCATGCCAAAAGAAAATTTGACCAATACCAAGGTACCATGCAATGTATGGCTCTATTCGGGGCCCAACTAATTTCAGTCTCTTCCAGATAGGGAGAAGCTAAGTAAGGGAGTGCTACAAATAAAATGTATCCCTCTACAATACTTGCCCTATAAGAACTGGCCCTAAGAGATCTATGAGAACGGAACAACCACCAGAGCTTCATAGTGAAGGTGTCCACCACATCATGTAATCTCCTAAAGCCTAGACCATCTTAATCAGTAGGAAGACAAATCTCCTTCCAGCTATACCAATGTAAACGTTGCGCATGTTCTTTAGGATCCCACAGGAATCATGCAAAGATGCTCTCAAGTTTCTTCAAGATAGTCTTACGGGCTGCATGATCTAAAGAACGTGTAATGGTATGGAAGAAAGCACAGACCTCAGCAAAGTAATATAGCCCCATATGATAGAAGTCGTGAGGCCCAAGCTGAGATCATGTCTTGGCCTTCTGGATAAGATCATCACAAATGAAGCTCATCTTAGCCCCCTTGAATATGGGGACTCCCAGATAAGTGAATGACTGTTGCTGGTGTCGAAAACCAATCAAAATCTCCAATCGTGTTATCTAACTAATAGATGTCTGTTTATTAGTCCGCTCTTGTTCCTGTTCACCAACGACCAGACACCCCCACATAATGCTCCAGACAACCAAGAATCCTCCTGATAGACTGTTTCTAACCGTTGATGAATATGATCATATTATCAGAAAATGAAAGGCGTGAGACAATAGTACTATCTCTATGTAGATAACACAAACTGGGATACTCCTAAAACCTCTGAGTGAGCAGGTATGAGAAGTAATCTACAACTTTGATGAACAAGGATGGCGAGATAAGATCTCCCCGTCTGAGCCCATGTGAGGATGGAAAAAAACCATGTGGGCAGCCATTTAGGAGTATAGAAAAATGACATTCCGAGATGCACAGCCTAATCCTATCGATTTAGATCCGATCAAATCCAAATGCCTCTAATACCCAATAAATGAAGCTCCAATTCATGCAATCATATGCTTTAGTCATAACTAGCTTCAGCATAGCGTTACCCCCACGCATTCTATCATCCAGAGTATGGAGAAACTCCTGGACCAATAGAACATTTTCCCCAATTAGACGACCAAGAATGAACACAATCTGTTGTGGAGAGATAATGTGCGATAACAACGTACTCAATCTAGTATTCAAAAGCTTAGTGATAAGCTCATTGAACATAGTACAAAGACAAATAGGACCGAAGTAAGTCCATCGAAAAGCACCGTCCCTCTTAGGGAGCAAAACTATAGTAGTAGCAGTAAAACCCTGTGAAGATGGCTCCAAGACTGCCTTGTATACATCGTCCTGAATAATGTCCCAACAATGTTGGAAGAATAGAGATGAGAATCCATACGGTCCGGTAGCACTGTTAGCGTCTATACTAAACACCGTCTCTTGAACCTCATGAATCAAAGAGATGCAATATAGTGCCAAATTATCATCCTCTGTCAAAATACTGGGGATGATATCAGTTCGAATGGGCTCCAACGACTGTGTAGGAACAGATAGAAGATCCTAATAGAATGTAATAGTTAAAGTTTGAATGTCAGCAGGAGTTGTTAAGACTACTCCTAACTCCGTCCTGATAGAGCTAAGACACGATTTGATCCTACGTCTTTGAACCATTATATGGAAATAACGAGTATTGTAATCTCCTTCACATACCCAACTTGGACCGACCTTTTGCTTCCAAAAACCCTCCTCAATAGATAAGGTCCGATTCAAAATTGCATGTGCATGATGTAATAGGTCACGATGATCCGGTATAGGGACTCTTTCATAAACTGCCTCAGCCTCATCCACCGTATCCTCAGTATGACGTACCGGTTGGAAAATATCTCCAAACACATATCGATTCCACCAACGCAACCCCTGTTTTATCCTAAAGAAATTCTCCAAAATATTAGTTATCCCCATAAGAAGAGTGGGGAACGACCACTTCTGAGCGATAAAGGATGTAAAATCATAATGCTTGGTCCAAATATTGAGGAATCTAAAAGGTCAAGTACCCCAAACCATCATCAGAAACCTACTGAAGTAATAAAGGCAAATGAACAGATGAAGTCCAATTAAAAGCCTCATAGTAAACTATCGACAGAAAGCAGCAGCTGTAGAATTAATGAGTACCCTATCCATCTTTTTCTGACTCGACTATTGGACCAAGTATACCGATTCCCAAGGAAACCAGCATCCTTTAAACCACAATCTAACATCATATTGGAGAAAGTAGTAGTGCCTCAATCACGAGTATTATGACCAGTGCGCTCACCATCATGAGTAATAACGTTAAAGTTTCTCCCAATTGACTAAGGGCCATCCATATCGAGGGAAATGTGGTGAAGATCCTCCCACAAATCCTTCCTGATAGTGACGTTACATGAAGCATAGACAGGAGTTAGATAGATGGGACGCGCTAGTCTGGGATCTTCAGCTCTAACGTGAAGGAACTGGGAATGATCAATAATAACAGTAACAATAGTACTCATGTTCTAAAAAAACCTGATCTTGTTCGACTCATTCTGAATGCCCGTGTCAAAGCACAAAATTGTCGAATATATGAAAATCTATGATGAAAAACAAAAGGCTCCAATATAACTAATAGATAAACCTTATAAAGCTGAATAAGTCTCTTCAAGCGCCGATGAGTAGCTACACTAGCTATACCTCTCGTATTCCATATGATAGTACTTATCTAGATGTGCGTGAAGAGGTATCTTGTGACGACTCCTGGTCACCATCCTAGGAATTGAAGCATTGGTGGCTTTTGCATTTTTTTCGACAAACTGGGAAAAACACATCCTCATCTATCCTACTTGTCATGCCTGCCACGTCATCAACCCAAAATCGACGATATGGACATTGTTAATATGGGAAAAAATCAGAATCAAACTAATATGTAGATAAGAAAGCGTCCATATTCTGCTGACAATGTGCATAGCTAATAGGAACATCTGCCTCCATAAAACCCTGTGGCCTCTCTAACATATCTACCAAGAGAGGATCGAAATATATAGAACTAACCATCATAGGTTCACTGCTAATGAGGTCCGGAGACTAGCTGCTAAATAAGGAGCTGATGTAATAACAAGAAAACTCCTAGCATCCACCCTAATGGGAGCAACTGTAGAATGATTTGATGGTACAGAGCTAGTAATATGCGGAGCAATATGACTAATAACAGGTGGAAAAATGTAAAGACTAGGAACCATATGGTTAGCTACTATCTGTGATGTAATTACTGTAGTGACGAGAATAGTAGGAGCAATAGTGGTAACAGTTTGAGGAGTATTATGAGAAATCATTTTTGATGTACTATCTTGTCTCATATGGTTCCTCTTAACAGGTGTCCACCTCATGTGAGGAGCGGTCACAACTTCCTTATCTTTATCTTTAGCCAGAACTAGAGTGAACCTATGGTTAAGGTCACCGATACCTAGGGGCCGCAGGAGGTGGAGCAGAATGAAAGCCACTAGAACACTTCGCGTCCAGATGACCAAAGTGTTTGCATAGAAAGCAAAAGTCTGGCATCTTATCATACACTACGAGATGCCAATGACCTCCCATCCTCTCTCTCTCTCTCTCTCTCTCTCTCTCTATCTATCTACACTCGATCGGGAAGTTTACATTCTAAATCGAACTCAATATAAAGCCTCGCTTCGCTAGGTCGTCGAAGGTTAGAAGTGGCTTTGTCAATACGAAATGGAAGTCTAATACGCTCTAGCTATAGCAAAAAATACGCTCTAGGCACGAAAATGAATAGGCAATAGGGGAAAAGATAACCAAATAAGAGCAATAGGATCCTCATACTATAGATTGAAATTGGGGGCCCACTTAAAGACCTGCATATGACAACCATCAATGTACCAAGTAGGTTTGAGGAATAATCGTAAATAATCATCCTCGTGATGAATAATAGTAATAATGTGTGCATTATCTATAAGACCAATTTCATATGCCAAAAATTGCTCATCAGACTCTCCAAAAAATATACGAACTCTAGAGTTCTGGGGAGCACGGAGTACGGTAGCAAATGATTTCCTCTGACTCCATTCAGTTTGAGTGATAACATGTTTGTTATTGACAGCTGCAACATATGATCTAGGAGCCTGGGTAGCACCCGGAGCACCAGAAGGATTAATAGATGGTCTAACCGCGCGTGGTCCAGGGTATGAGCCGATGGGCGGTGGTGGAAGATTGTTGGTCCCCATATTTTGTTCCTATTGAGATCGCTTCTAAAGTTCAATTATTGAAGGGAAGTGGCAAAGTCAATTTTGAGCTTGTCCTAATGGCTACTCGAAGTTGGCAGTGAGATTTGCCGAATTATTGACCGGAGGCAAGGATACCGTAGGAACATTAGGAAGAGCAGAAGTCAGTAACAGAATAGCTTTGTCATGGGTCGAACCCAATTCATCAGAATTAGCTACCGAAGCTTGGGGCATGAAATTGGGGTTCAATTGGCTTGTGTTTCCATTGATTGGAAGATTACCCATAACCATATGATCATCTAGTTCATGTATATGGGTCAAATTTGGAGTGTTAGCATCAATAGCAACACCAATTGCAGCTGAAACATATTCATTGCGTGGAGAAGATGGACCAAACTCGAAGTCTGATGTTAGGTTGTTAATTTGACACAATTGAAGGATTACCAACGGCCTTAACATTGTGAATTGAAGTGTTGTTGGTCGAGTTGAAGATTTGGAGTAGAATTGATTCATCTAAATTGTGTATTTCGTATTTTTCGCACAACCTTCTTGCAGCATCCACGAATTCGTCGAGCCCTGAGTAAAATTAGCTCGAACCCAGGGCTGGACTAGGTGTACTAGGGTGGGAAGGTGCTAACCTAGGTGGTCCGCCGCCTTGGCTAGACCTGGCTCTGGAAATGGCAGTGGAAAGCTCTTGCTGTCGCATTTTATCGCCAGTGTGCACTTAAGTTGCAGATTTAGGTTGATTGAGGCAAAATTAGGAGAGACCCATGGATAGGCTAGATGCATCAGGCGAAGGCGCACCCAGCCCAGGTGGTCCGCCACCATAGGTCATCGTGACTACACCGAAAATAGATGGTTTCTGGTGTGAAATCGTGACATGCGTGACAACACTATTTTCTGTTTGAAATTGAAGGCCATAGTTAGTTGTTTGGGATAAATTGTTTACATGGCTGGGTTTGACTTGAAGGAAAAGTTGGCCAGTGGTGGATTCAGGTCATAAAGGTGGCCATACGGCGATTTGTCGGTATTTGACCAAATTTCAGGCAGTGCATTTTGAAGGTGATTTTCGGCTGGATTACTTGGAATTGCAGGGTGTTCTTCGTAAGGCCTTTCCATTGGTACCATTGTCCGGTGGTTTGGGTGGTCGGAGGTCGTCGAATTTTCGGTGTATAATTGACGGGTTTTAGCAATCCCACTACGCTCAATTTTCAGACACTATAAATCTTAGGAATATAATTATGAAGGGATTATTTAATAGTTTAAGATGTGAGAATAAGAATCCAAAATTCCAATTTTTACAACTTGCAATCAGTGAAGATTGTGATATTCTAGGTCTAGGGTTTGAGAATGGGAAAGAAGGAAAAATGACGTAATTTTTCGCTAGACTGTTGCCAGGTTTGGCTCGAGCGTCAAAAATAGAAACCATATCGCTCGATTGTTGCCTTACCTTCGCTTGAGTGATAACCTATCGCTTGACTGTAACTTACCCTTCGCTCGAGTTATACTGCTGTCCGAAAATTTTTTAATTCGTTTTTTAAAGGTTGTTTTCTGACCAATTCATTCCTTACCCTACATATAATATCCAAATGCTACAGAACGTGATTTCCAAGGTTGATCATTAAGAAACTCTTTGCTTTTCATATTCTCTTCATCTTTTTAGATTTCAACATTCATTCTTCATTGTAAATTGTTCTTGTGGTAAGAAAAACATCAAATCTTAAATCCATATATTAAACTGCTACTTCTTTCATATCGGTTAGAGTTTCTGATGATCAAGATAAGGTGACTGGAGTTCTAATCGGTGAAGAACGCGACGTTTTTCGTGCATCCATAGGAGATGGACAATTTCACAAAAATGGGAGTTGCTAAAAAAGAGTGCAATCAAGGAGAGCTTTGGAAACTAAGCTGTGAATTGGTGCAGAAGCACATAATCTAGGAGAGTTGTTGAAATTGCAGTCAGGAGATCGGATAGTACATGTCGTCTAGTTTTGTAGATTGTAAGTTTAAAAATCATTTATAGTGGATTTAAACTGACAAAGTACCCGGAGTTTTTACCCAGTTGGAGTTTCTCCATGATCATACCGTGCGTGATTTACAGCTTTCTTAACTGTTTTAATATTTTATGGTATTCAAACATATGATAATTGAACTAATTGCACAACCATCTAGAGATAATTAATTAGTGACTTATTGATATTTAATTATATTTAATAAATTTCGCATTTACACCTATCACCCCCTCTAGGTGTAGTTTGGGTCGAATTTCGTATTTTCAATTGGTATCAAAGCCTTATTTCGATTCCTAACCTTTTATTATTTCTATATGAGTCAGTCACTGTCTGTGCCTCTGTTTTTTTATTATGCTTATTGGAGAGTTCGAATGAGAGCTTTTCTTAAAGTTTTGGATGAACGTATTGGGATTTGAGTTCAAACTGGGTGGACTCCACTTTCAACTACTGTTACTGGTATAGTTACACCCACTGATATTTCACTCTGGTTTGAAGATGATTTAGTTGAGTGTAAATAGAACAGTAAGGGCCATCATTCACTGTTCATTGGTGTGTCTGCTGAAGAGATTTAATGTGTGAGACTGCTAAAGAAGTTCGTGACATTTTAGAAACCACACATGAGGGAACTAAAACTTTGAGAAATTCCAAACTACAGATGCTAACCTCTACGTTTGAAGAAATTAGAATGACGGATGATGAATCGTTTGATGATTTGTATGCTAAGTTTAATGATATAGTCAATTCGAGATTCAACCTATGTGAAAAGATCCCCGAGTCTAAGGTCGTTAGAAAAGTCCTTAAATCTCTACCTGAAATGTTTAGGTCTAAAGTTACCACGATTGAAGAAAGTAAAGACTTAGATGCAGTTAAGATAGAAGAACTCGTAGGATCCCTTCAAACTTGTGAACACGACGTTTTTCAACCTAAAAAGGTCAAATCCATATCCATGAATACTATTAGGGAAGAAGAAAATGAATCTACTGATGCTGAGATGCTTAGAGAAGACAAAATAGGTTATTTCGTTAAAAATTTTCAGAAGGTGATGAGGAATATAAGAAAGTCCGAAGAGCGAAAAACTGAAGTCCTTAATAAATTCATAATAGATAAGCCTTAAAAAAATAACTCTAGGACTCCCAATACGAAAACCCAATCTGTTAGATGCCATGAATGTCAGGGTTATGGTCACTATATGAATGAATGTCCTAATTTTAAGATGACTTCGAATAAAGAAAGACGCAATGCATTAGCAGTGACTTTGAGTGATGATGAATCATATTCGTGTGTTCATAGTAATACATTTGATGGTGAGGATGAATAAAACTTCATGGTCTTCACATCAATAGCTACAATTGAATTTGATAAGGAGATTGATAAGGTTGAAAGTGATGAACGAAGTGAAAAATACAAGGAAGAGTCGTGGATGAACCTGATATTAACGAATCTTATCGTGAACTATTTGAGGAAAGTCTTAAGATTAAAAATAAATCTGTGTTAAAAACTTTACATTAGGAAAATAACATAGATTGCATTTTAACATAGGAAAGCATAAATCTACATCTGTCCTTGAGTATATACACTCTGATTTATAGGGACCTTCATCCACTATCACTCAAGGAGGAAACATATATTTATTTCCTTGATTGATGATTATTCTAGGAAGGTTTGGGTTTATTTGTTAAAATACAAATCTGAGACTTTTGGAAAGTTTAAACCTAGAAACTGTTAATAGAGAACCAAACTGGAACAAAATTAAGACTCTTAGGACTGACATGGCCTTGAGTTTTTTAATGCTGAGTTTGATCAATTATGCACTGAGAACGGGATGAGGAGGCATAAAACAACTCCTTAAACCCCTTAGCTGAATGGTGTGGCTGGGAGAATGATAGAACATTGTTGGAAAAAGTGAGGTGCATGCTTGTTGGTTTAGGTGTGCCTAAAACTTTATGGGGAAAGCCTTGATGATAGCCACCTATATCGTTAATAGAACCCTCCAGGTGATAAAGTACCTTAAGAGCAATTGATTGGAATTGTCCCAGACTACTTACATCTTTGAGTTTTTGGATTTGTTTTCTTGGGTTATCCTGATAGGATGAAAGGTCATAGGCTTTGGAGTAAAGAGTCTAGTGGTTTTAAGATCATCACTAGTAGAGATGTTACCTTTGATGAGCTGAACATGCACTCTTTGAAAGGGAAAGAGTCTAAAAAGCACTTAGAAGAGTTAGGAAATGATAGGACCAAGATACAGGTGGAGCTTGGTATGCCTTCTCGACCTGTTGCATCTCAACAGATTGAGACTAAATCTGGAAATGGTGACTTGAGTGATGACAAAGAAGAAAAATGAGGTTAAGGATGTTTTAGATGAGCAAGAAAATGAGGTTAGTGACCATCAATTGACTAGGGATAGAGTTATGAGAGATATTACAGAACCTATAAGGTATACAGACTACCTGACTTTAGCTTTACTCTCTTACCAAGACTTAGCCTTTAGAGAGCCAAAATCTTATGAAGAAGCCATTTCCAGTCAGCAATCTAAGGAATGGCAGATTGTTATAAATGATGAAATGAACTCCTTGATTAAGAATGGTACCTGGATTTTAGTTCCTAGACCTGTAGGTAAATCTCTTGTTGATTGCAAGTGGATTTTTAGTATTAAGGAAGGTAAAACTAAGAAGGTATCTGTAAGATTTAAGGCTAGATTGGTAGCTAAGGGTTTTACCCAAAAGGAAGGCTTAGATTATAATGAGAATTTTTCTCCTGCGATTAAGTATACTACTATTAGAGTTATGTTGGCTCTTGTTGCTCATTATAATCTTGAACTTGAGCAAATGGATGTAAAAACTGCATTTTACACAATGATCTTGATGAAGTGATTTATATGAAATAACCATATAATCTTGAACTTGAACAAATGTATATAAAAACTGCATTTTTACATGGTGATCTTGATGAAGTGATTTACATGAAACAGCCATCTGGTTATATCGATACATCTAAAACTGAGCGTGTATGATTGTTGAAAAGATCATTGTACGGTTTAAAGCAATCTCCAAGACAATGGTACATAGGTTTGATGCTTATGTTTCTGCTGTTGACTTTGTAAGAAGTGAGTTTGACCATTATTCGAATTTTAAAAGAGATCATGGAAATGCTATTATTGCTTTTATACTCTTATAGGTGGATGATATGCTTCTAATTGGACATATCATTTATGTCACTAATGAAATTAAAAGATCTTTGAGTGCTGAATTTGAAATGAGAAATCTTAGACATGCTAAGAAGATATTAGGCATGGAAATAACTAGGAAAATGCATGATAGAATTCTGATTTTGAAACATACTACATACATTGATAAATTGGTAACTAGATTTTATATGCATAATTCAAAATCTGTGTATGTACCTCTTGCTAGCCATTTTAAATTGAGTAAAGATCAATGTTGATTTAATAAATCTGATGTTAAACAAATGGAAAAGATTCCTTATGCTAATGTTGTAGGATATGTAATGTATACAATCGTTTGTACTAGGCCTGATGTGGCTCATGCTATTAGTAATCTTAGCAGATTCATAGCAAATCCTAGTTTAGAACATTGGACTACATTAAAATGGTTATTGAGGTACTTGAAAGGTTCTTCACATTTAGGATTGTGTTTTAGTGCCTGCAATGATGGTGTACTGCTTAAAGATTTTGTTGATTCCGACTTTGCTGGTAATATTGATAATAAAAAATCTACTACAGCTTATGTTTTTACTTTGTGTGGAACATGTATTAAATGGAAATCACAATTGCAACCTCTTGTAGCCTTGTCAACTACTGAGGCTGAATATGTGGCTGCAACAGAGGCCATAAAGTAAGCTTTGTGGCTTAACTTTTACTGTATGAAATAAATGAATTGTCCAATCTTGTTGCATTATATCCTGACAGTCAAATCTCTATACATTTATGCAAAAACCTAGTTTTTCATGAAAGAACAAAACATATTGATGTTAAGTTACATTTCACAAGAGATATTGTTGCTAAATATGCCTTATTACTTGAGAAAATTGCTACCCAATTTAATCCAACGGATATGGGTACGAAGGTACTACCTTTAGTCAAGTTTGAATCTTGTTTACGAATGTTGAAAATTGATACTGGTTGATTTGTTGAGTCCAGGTACCAATTCTAAACTTGATGCATTGGATGGTGATCACTAGAAGCTGTTTAATCTAGTGTAGGATAGAATTAGCTGCTTGATTAACCACAGCATCAAAGTGGAGATTGTGAGCTATAATGATGCTAGTGTCCAACCCACTTAGGCAATGATGAATGGCATTCGGCCCAATTACTAACCTTATTTTAACTGAATTGAGCCCAGTGAAATCAGGCCCAATAACCAGTCCAATAAGGTGAAATTGATTAGTTACCGAGTTGTTGGATGAGTGCTGCCAATCTCGAGGCCTTGATATTTTGAGGGATTCGAATGGTCTAGATTCATTCTATTCTTTCTGTTTCCTCTCGTTCTTCTGGATACTTCGTGTGCTCTCCATTCCTTTGTCTTCTGCTTTAAGAAGATCTATCGAATCTGTTTCTTGAGTGTTGTTTCTTTGTGAAATCTAATTGAGTAGGGTCTATAGTTGGTAGTGTTGGATCCTTTTGGCTCATTGAAGTAACTTTGTTTTAGTGGATTGTTCGTGAAGATTTTCTGTGTTAATCTGGGCCTCAATGTGTTGAAGGAGTTGGTTTTATTGTTCTGAGCCTATTGTCTGTGAGATCTTGATGTTCAGTGGTGATTTGGTAAATTAGTTTGTAATAGGGTTTCTGATATTATTTGATCTGTAATGTTTTAGTTCAATCTTTGCACAATAGTAGTTGTAAATGCCTCCACCAATTGTTTAGAGTATTTATATTAGTTTATAAACTTTAGCCCTTGTTTGATCCACATTATTTTTAAAATACGTTTTTTTTTCAACCACATATTTTTCAATAAAATATTATTACACACAAATCTAAAATTTATCCTTATTTTTTAACCATATATCTTTCATCAGTGTACAACTCCAAAATACATTCTTAACCAAAAATGGGGTTCAGACAGGCTTATTTAGAAAATGAAGAACTCTTTCAAAAATTTCCATTCATTAAAGTTAGGAAACTACATTAAATAATTAATTCTCATGGAACCGGTACTTGGACTCCGTTCACTTTAGTACTTACAATGATTTTAGTACAATAATGTTTTATAAAAATTAAAGGTGTTGTAAGTCAAAATTCAATGGATATCATAAGATTGATGGGATTCTCATTGATTTCATAGATTTGAATAAAATTTCAGTCATTAGATTTTAACAAAATTTTATTTTATAGATTTAACGGATTCATTGAGTTTTAATGGATTTCTTACTATTTGGGGAAAATGATATAACTTTTTAATTAATCACTCCCCAAAAAAACTTACTGTTTATTATTAAAAAAAAAACCCATAAATTTTTAAATAACTAGTTTCATTAATCTACAAATAAAGTAAATAAATATCAACAAATTGAAAATCAATTCCATCTGAAAAACTGAACAAAAATACAAAATAAAGAAATTAATATTAAAAAAAAATAAAAAATCAGTCCAATATGAAAATAGAGTCATTTTCATCATAGTATCGAGAATTACATACAAAATATGAAAATGTTTTATGATTAAATCCAGACTAGACGCATTCATTTTTCGTTCTCAGCTAATAAAATTTTGATTCCAAATTCTAGTAGATGAGTTTCCAAATGTGATTAAAATTGAGATATTTATTACTATTTACTATATATTTTTATTTATTACTTCATATAATTTAGGTTTTTATTTTTCTCAACATATACATTATTTTACTTTAGAATAATGCTATCTAAGACCAATGTATATAGCATACGTGATATGTTCAATTAAAATTGAAATAAAGTAATTCATTTAATGAAACCTATAATTTAATATTATTAGTGCTGCCACCTAAACTGGTATTAAATATGAGTTTTGCTAAATAACATTATTCTTTACTCTATGGAGGAGGTTGTCAACTTAGAGTTTAATGGGTTTCTTAGGATTTTAGAATTCATATGGATTTCATGATTTTTAATAGAATCTATAAGATTTTAACATCATTCTATGGGATTCATTGTATTTTAATAAATTTCTTACAATTATATAATTTTTATAATCATTTAAAATCTGAGTTGAGAACATCACATCATCCATTAAATGATGTCCTCAACTCAGATTTTAAATGATTATAAAATTTTATAAATCTAGGGGTTGTCAATTTATATTTTAATAGATTCCATTGAAAGCTAGATGTCTCCAATAACCAGTAGGTTTATATGAATTTCAATAGGAGGAAGGATTTTAATAAATGTAATGGATTTCGAGCTCATAAGTTAAATACCAAGCTCTTTACGAAATTCAGTCTAAGACCTTATATTTCAATGGATTTTGAGTCCACAAATATAAAATTCAATTATTTATAGCTTCCAAAAAATAAAAGATATAAATTAAATTAAATAAGAAATAATAATTATTGTAATAAATATCTCATTTTCGATTCTCATTCTGAAATTTAAACTGGGAGACAAGAAAATGAGAAATTGAGTTCTCATTTCAATTGGAGTTTAAATTCGAATTTTTATACTTCGCAGATAAGAACAAAAAAAAGTAGTACCAGTTTCCATTTTAAACTCTACGAGCAAACCAAATATGAATTTAATCATAAAATATTAAATGCATATTTTTTATGTAATTTTCAATAGTATAATTAAAGATTGAACTGAATTTTAATTTAGTGATACATTTTATTTTTTATTTTATTTGTTAGATTGTAATTCATTGAGTTTTTCATATGAGACATGTTTTTAATATGTTGATATTTATTTGCTTTTTTGTGGATTTAAGAAATTATTTGTTTCAAAAGTTATTAATTTTCTGTGATAAAGAATAAGGGTATGAATTTTATTTTCTACTTACAAGATTTTTTTGGTATAATATATTAAATATATCATTTTATCCTAATTATA
>CAIGRL010299424.1:1515-11687 GCA_903798325.1 Fraxinus xanthoxyloides
CAAGTAAATTTCCTGAGACGTTTTATCTCTAATTGTGCAGGGCGAACGAAAACTTTTTCGCCTTTATTAAAGCTGAAAAATCAAAACGAGTTCGTCTGGAAGGAAGAACATCAAAAGACTTTTGATTACCTGAAGACATACTTGTCAAATCCACCAGTGTTGGTATCACCTATCCAAGGACGGCTAATGAAAGTATATATATTGGCTGAGCAAGAGTCAATAGTCGGGATGGTGGTACAAGAAGATCAATTTGGAGAAGAAATGGCAATTTACTATTTGCGTAGACAATTAACAAAATGTGAATGTAATTATTCTGCTATTGAAAAATTATGTCGTGCTTTGTATTTCACATGTACAAAACTAAGGGCTTATTTGCGGTCTGTAACTGTTTATTTAGTTTCTAATGTCAATTTGGTTAAGTATATGTTTTCTCGTCCCATTTTACACCAAAGGATAGGCTTGTGGACTTTGGCATTATCGGAATTTGAAATACAATACATACCCCCAAAAGGCAGTTAAAACTCAAGCGTTAGCTAACTTTTTGGCCGATCACTCATGCATTGACATGCCTAAAGAAATAGAATTGGAAGTTGACTCCTTTGAATTAAAACCTTGGGTTTTATACTTTGATAGATCGAAGACTTCTGGAGGTGCAGGGGTACGAATAGTTCTAATCAACCTGCTATGGGTTTATTACAAGCTCGCTTTCACTTTGGATAAAATGTGTACCAATAATCAAGCCGAGTATGAAGCCTTGATTATAGGTTTGGAGGCGCCGATAGAATTGGGAGCGAAAAATGTAATTATAGGGGGTGATTCCCAATTAGTAATTTACCAAATGATTGGTGATTTTAAATGCCAAAGTGATTCTGTCGTAAGTCAATACGAAATCGCCCAAGAATCATTGGAAGAATTTCATCAAGTGGAGCTCCAATATGTTAACATGATGTATAATGACTTGATAAACGAATTAGCCCAAATGGATTCAGGTTATTCAAAGGTTCTAAATTTAGAATCCACTTGTGAGTATGGAGTAATATTGCCTGTAGTGCAATGGAGGGCAAGAAGGGTTAATGTTCATTGTATATAAAATAGAGATGCAATAGATTGGAGGACAAAAATAAAGAGGTTACTGAAAGAACCTGACATAAAGGATGATAAAAAAATAAAGCTACGCTTTATTGAAATGTATGAGCTTGCAAGATGCCAAAACAATTATGGCTGAAGTACATGACGGAATATGTGGAGCCCATCAGGCTGACCAAATAATGAGATGGTTAATCATTAGGAGTGGATACATTTGGCCCAAAATGGGAGAGTCATGCGTTCAGTACACAAAAAAGTTGCGGCATGCCAGAAGCATGGTCCGATACAAAGGGCATCAACAAGAAAACTGGCACCTATTATCAAACATTGGCCGTTCAAAGGTTAAGCGATACATTTGATAGGAAAAATTATCCACCATCGTCCAAGCAACATACGTTTAGAATAGTTGCAACAGATTTCTTCACAAAATGGGTAGAAGCAATGCTTTTAAAGGAAATTTCCCAGAAAAATATTATAGACTTTATTTGTGGCCACATTATTTATAGATTTGGGATATCACAAACTATAATGATGGATCATGGAACTTCTTTATATGGGGATCAAGTGAAGGAATTCTTGAACGAATTTGGAGTTAATCTAGTAAAGTCCATACCTTATTATACTCAATCTAATGGGCGGCAGAATCTTCTAATAAGATTCTGAAGAATATCATAAGAAAAATGATAAGTGAAAATGCCCGAAGTTGGCATGAGTATTTAGAGAAAGCATTGTGGGCTTACAGGACATCACCACGTTCAAGTATTAAAGTAACTCCGTTCCAACTTACTTATGGACAAGAAGTGGTGTCGCCTATGGAAATCAATGTACAGTCGATTAGAGCAGGCTTGCAAAATAATCTAAGTGATGGCGAATATGTATAATCACTAGCCCAAAATTTGTTAGAATTGGACGAATTAAAGTTGGACATCCTAGATAGACTGCATGTCCAGAAACGAAAAATGGCTAAGCTCTATAACAAAAAAGTTGTAGCCAAATCTTTTAGCTTGGGCAATTTAGTTTGGAAAACGATACTCCCTTTGGATAGCAAAGATCCAAAGTATGATAAATGATCACCTAATTGGGAGTGACCATATAAAGTGAACAATGCGTTGCCTAATAGGGCATACCACTTGGAAGATTTAGATGGCACGAAGTATATAAGGTTTTTCAATGGTAAATATTTAAAGAAGTATGTTCCTTACATATGGGAAAGTGAACAGATATAATAAAATCGTATAAAGCAAAATTAGGATGCTAAGCATATACCATGCCATCAAATCAAATAAAGAAGGTTGGACGACTACGTTCAAATAAATAAAGAGCGGAATACGCTCAAGCAAATTCCTTTATTATCAACTATTTCTTACAAATCAAGAGATACAAAATACAAACAGCCTAATGGCCGCAATCGGAAGTAGGCTATTATTATCCCTCTATCAACTATTACAGAAAAGAGGGTAGCAATGCCTTCATCACATTCCTAAATGCATCGCTGCAATGATAGGAAAACAGGCAAAGAAGTATTCTCAGCAAGCAGTCGCTTCATATCAAGAATTTCCTCTGGAAATCATGAACGAAGAGGGCGTTGAGAAGACCTTCATTGAAGAAGCATTTCCTATACCTCCCATACCAAAGAAGATAGCAAGACAGATGGTGAAATTGGAACAAGAAAGGTTCATCTTAGTTGAAAGAAGAAAGAATGGACATGTTGGATATGGAAGATTGATCATTTGAATGCCAAGTGATGATAACAGATGGGTTTTGGGGGAAAATGAAGATAAAGACAACAAGCATGTAACAAACACGTAGCTTTATAGAGGTTGGAAGGTGAAGAGATAGAATACGAATGGCCTGATACATGTGTAGTAACCGAAATTGAAAGTCTAGATCTTAAAGGGACAGTGGAATACCAAGAGGAAATACCAATAGTTTTATTCCATCTAAAGACTCAACAAGGGGGAATGAGCATGAATATGTCACAATGTTAGTAATTATGTTTTGGAGAGTAATTGGCAATTAAAAAAACGTCAATTAATGCTATTTTAGAATTCATGCAAAAGACGCAACCCAAATAAATGAAATGATTACCTCATTGATAAATCTGGCTGCCAGTACATTTTTGGCTTACTATGGTTGCCATTACAAAATTACAGGAACAAAGTGTAAGACGAAATCATCCTACAAGAGAAGTCAAACATTAATCATTTTAATTACAACTCACCCTAAAGAGAGCGAATCTATTCTAGGTTTCTCCACTCATCGCTCTGTTCTGTGGAGGCAGTCGACAGCTCAGTCATAAGTCTCTCATCGACTTATAGCTTGGAGTAACGCTCAACCAAAGACTTGTTTCGCTTAACCTCTTGGGAAGCAGCACGCAGCTAACTTGGCCTTACAGTCGTCCATCTTAGCTTGAAGTTCCTCATCTCTACAGCCAGACTCATCATCAAAGAGTCTTCAACCACGACATCAGAAGAGATTTCTCTCAAATTGACATTGGCCTTTTCGATCTCTTGAAGCAAAGACTCCTTTTCATTTACAACACGAATGTACTGAGTCTTCTTAACTTTTAGCTCAACATTCCTGGCCAGCAAAGAACTGATCTTTGAATGGATGATCTTCAACGTCAGCTTGGAATTAGATGAAATTTTAAGGGAAAGAAGCTCAAGTACTTGGGCCATTTTCGTACTTAGCTGCTCGAACTTCTCTTTTTGGCTGGAGGCACTGGCTTTGTTGATGTTCAGTCCATGAAGGAAACATACTCAAGCACTGATTGCTTGAGAACAATCATGTTTTCTTCCAAGAATGCAACAGATGAAGCAGAAGGACGACTGGCGAAAGAATAACGAGAAGTAGTGCTTGTCTTTACTTGTTCCCAAGAAGTGAACAAGTCCTAAATAGAGTGTAAAATGGCGTCAGTATCCTACAAAGCAAATGCAAGCAGTTAATATTTTCTTTACAGTAAATAAAGCGAAGATGAAAGACGAAANTAAGGGAAAGAAGCTCAAGTACTTGGGCCATTTTCGTACTTAGCTGCTCGAACTTCTCTTTTTGGCTGGAGGCACTGGCTTTGTTGATGTTCAGTCCATGAAGGAAACATACTCAAGCACTGATTGCTTGAGGATGTTCATATTTTCTTTCGAGAAAGCAGCAGATGAAGCAGGATGACGGGCTAAAGAACAAGAGGTAGTACTTGCCTTTACTTGTTTCCAGGAGGTAAACAAGTCCTGAATGGAGTGCAAAATAGCGTCAGTGTCCTGGAAAAAAAATGCAATCAATTAGCATTTTCGTTATAGCAAGTAAAACAAAGATGAAAGACGAAACAAAAGTTACCTCGTCCTCAGCTGTGGAAAATTGAGATACATCATTGGTCGACCCAATTACCTGTGGGGACTTCCCTTTATCCAGACTAGCAGGATTTTCCACAAGGGACAAATTTATAGGAACCTCTGCAAGAAGCAGACCATAATGAGCGAAGAGCCAACAATGCAAGCAAAGGAAAAACTTATAAAACTGCATTACCTTCCGGTTCAACGAATGGGGGGTCAATGCCCTGAGGAGGTGGAAGTTCAACTAAGTGAGCAATCAAAGGCTCTTGGCCTGGAGATAAAGTCCTTTCCACAAGTGATTTGGGCGGAGACGTTGTAGTGGAAGGTGATGGAATAAGAACTGGAAAGGGCAAAGCCTTCAAGGGAGAAGTTGAGCTCTTCTGAATAATCCAAATAAAACATTAACACAGAAAGAATTTTTCATGAAGAAATAAATTCAGAGAGCAAATTCAAATACCTTCTTTCTGATGACGAGAGGAGTGTCATCATCATCATCAGGCAAAATTGGAGAAGATGGAGCTGGCCGTTTGTAGCTAGACGTATCCTTAGTTGCCTCAAAATGTTTAACGCGAGACAGAAGGGACTTTGATGAAGAAGGAGCAGGATTCTTTGCAGGCAGAGGAATGGCGGGAATTGGAGAAACAGAAGAATCCCCTGGCCTTTCCAACAAGTGGAAAGCATGGCTGGCATTGGTTGTGAATAGCCCGCACTTCACTAATGGCCAGAATTATTCAAAAAGAGGGTGGACGACAGCAGTAGGATTGAAAAGGGCTAAAGAGAAGCCATTTGTCAAAAAGGCGTTGCGGGCGTCGATGACTTGTGCCTCTACTTTGGTAATAGTATGAAAATGCCCGGTCAAGCTTCGAGAAAAACATAGAGGAACAGGCCATGTTTGGCCAAAACCAAGTGTGCAGACAGCAAAATGGGGAGCATATAATTCAACCCCATCCTTAACATTTGTTGTAGTTAGAATGTTATAGAACAACTCTTTCCAAACCAAGTATTGAGCCCAAATGGGCAAAGAGGTGCTTACTTCATCCAGGTGGTAGGCGGCGTACATAAATTGGAACTTGGTATGTAGAGAAAGGGAAAAATGAAGGAATTAAATTTAAGGTATGAAAGAATGTGAAGATGTCTCTATTAGACATCTTTACATGGTCTAATTGATTGATGAATAGCCCGTAACAACTAAGTGATCTTGAAGGGGATGGTGGAGCACCAAGTTGTGGAAAATATGCCTTCAACCACATTTGAGCAAGCCAAAGAGGCCCGCCACCATTCCTCAACTGAGATTGAAGGGAAGCCATGCCTCTATAAAAGGCAGCTAAGAATAATGAACACAGGTTTAAAGGCCTACCATGCGCTATGGGCAAATAAGTCATAGAAGGTTTCATGTTGGGCACACAGAGGACATATTTACAAAGCTCGACTTGTAGAAAGGCAACATGTTCATCATGGGTAGACTCAGAACCAGAACGGTTACAAAGTTCTTGTATGCCCGAATAAGAATCGGTGAGTTTCTTTTCAAATTTTGGGGAAGTAGCGGTGACCAAAAGGTTGGGAGAAATGGTGTCGCCCAAAGGTGGAAGATTAACTAAGGGTCCAACATCCCTTAGAGTAATGGACATTGGGCGAAGCAGGAATATAAAAGTATTATATTCAGAAGACTAAAAACGTAAAGCGATGGGGAAAAGAACAGGGTCAGGGTTATATATTGGGGGACAAAAAGCGATTGCCAATAAATCAGAAATTATAGCGCGATCAAAAATTGCCTTGGTGGGGCCATGACTTACCATACGTGCATGCCAAAAATGAAAAGTAGTATCAGTTTTGGGTCAAGTACGAATACCTCGTTCACGAATTGGCACTAATGGGAAAGGATTCAGAAAATGAGGATCTTGGGTGCAAAGGAACAACTGGGCCCACTGCGGCTTGTCCCACAGAATCAACATCATTAAATGATGGACCCAAGTAGAACTTATTAAGGTCAGCATTGGCTGGTGTAAGTGTTGGAGTCATGTACAGTTTAGTGAGTAGATGTTGAAAATCTTAGAAACTAAAGGAGCTCTTTGAAATCGCCATTTACTTCAAACTCTAATCTTTTTGAGGGTTTTGGGAGTGTAAGTGTTTGAATAAAAGCAAGAAAATGAACATTGATTTTTATAAAAACGCAATGATGCAGAACGTGGGTGTAATGACGCGATGAAGTGGCGTGTTTTTCAATTTATAAAAAAAATAGCGTAATATTGCACTTTTTGAGATATAGAAGGTCTCCGCCTAATGACTAGAATTCTCCGCCTTTTTGGAATTTCAAGTGCTACGGGAAAATACAAAGAACGAATATGGCATTAGATTAATACTCGACATTAATTTTGCCATATTGGGAGGGGTAATTGTTGGCATACAAAATTGTAGCCCAATCGAATTGTCCAAAGGGTGAAGCCCAGTTAAGAGGTCCGAAGGAGAAGTTCAAATGAGACCATAAGAGAACCCAATACGGGGTTAGGCAGTGGAGGCCGACCATCGCTCAAGTCAGCCTGTCGCACAAGATTTGAGCGATGATAGCATCATCATCGCCCAAGTTCACGATATACCCAAAAGCTGGGTGATTGTAATGTCTTGTGGACAATCCAAAGCAACAGTTATTGAGACGGTTAATAGGCAAACTTATCACATTCCACCATCCAAGAATCTCGGAGGTAAACTATTAAGTAATGGGATAATGGTAGTAGTTGAAGTCTGCGGTTCTCTCACCAAGTTATCCATTATGGAGAAAGTGGGCAGTTACAGAGTAAAGAGCAGTTTCCAAACGGTTCTTTGCCAAAGGAATATAAAAGAGAAGAAAAGACATAGAAGAGGAGTCGAATCAAACAACTCTCGAAACAGAGAATATGTAATTTCTTTTCGCTTCTCGAGAATAAGTAAAACACTCCCTGTTGGGACTTTGTTTTAAGAGATTTGTTCCTTACACAATCGTCTGAACCATCTTTAAATTATTAGCGAGGCCTGACTTTCGTACGAAACAGATACAAATGCGAATGGCATGAAATGCATGAATTATATTAGTCAAGTGTATAGTGTGAGGCTTGGGTATTACATTTTTTTTTTCACTTGCAGACCTTGAACGATTGTTTCTAATGCATTAAGTCAAATACTTTACTCAAACTATCAAAGAGATCTAATTAGGCTTATTAAGCTCCAATAATTATATACAGTGAAGCTAACCTAAAAGTAAACTGAACAAGATAATTATTAATTTCTACTTTTTCGAGTAAAGGTGAAAAAATGAACTCTTAAATTATATAAAAATCATACAAGTAATATAAAATAATTTAATGACCCAAATACTGAGATCTTATTTAAATTATTATCTGAGAAAAATTCTCAAGTCGACTCATTTAGGTGACAAATTCCAGTACATGTTAGTTTGATTCCTATCAATTTTCCGAACACACTGACATAGTAAATTAATCTTCCTGATTGACATATCAAAGAGCCTCAAGTTCACAAGCAACATCCATTATCACGTAAAATAATTTAGGTACTCCATAAGACATATGTAATTAATTCATTAGCAGAGTTCCCCTATGAATTAATCGACACTTGGTTCATCACAATATAGTTCCAGCCATATCAACGTTATTACTCCAAAATGAGCAATCATCATGATCAACACAAGCCATATGCCCTAATGGTAGAGTAAACGACCCTTCCACTGAAATAGAGTGTCAAGCTTGGCAAAAAGTGCGTTCAATTCGACACCCACAACTTCGTTTCGAATGGGGAGGGGATTACCCGTGATAAGTGTATTTCTTACACTTGTTTAGATTGTCAAAACATGGATATTTGTTAGTATTTGGATCGAACTGTGGCTAACTTTATTGTTTATTTTATATTTTAGGTTAACATCGATGAATACACGGAAAATGGAGAACATGATCACGAAATGGAGTTAACTAACGCAAATGAAGAAGATGAGGACTAAGATGCACATATTTGAAAGTTGTCCTGGATCATGTAGAAAATCTAGGTGCCAAAACGTAATTGGCCCCAAAAATCAGCCATCACCCCAACAGATCCTCGACTGAGGCGTTCAGAATGGCCAATGCTCATGCCTCAAGCCAAATCGAGAAAAAATCATTTTCCTTATTTTGTTTTGGTGATTTTTTAGGGCAAGGTTGAAATGTTGGTTTAAAAGAAAATTTTCGTGATTTGTGTAGGGGAGAGCCGTATTTTGAGAATAAAAAGAGAAAAATTACATTGAAGAGAAGGAATTCACCATTTTGGATCCGATTTCGAAGGTTAGAGGAGTCAATTTTCAGATTTTCTTCAATTTTATATGATTCAGGCGATGACTTCATTTTATTTTCTGTATAATTTTCATATTAATATGCTAGGCTAAGTTTATTTGTATTGGATGGATGATGAAGCTATTTGATTTCTAGTTTTATTTTAAAACTTGTTTTTTTTTTTTAGTTTAATTATTGCGTTGTGATTCTATCTATATGTTTTTTCATATTGTTTTAATATTTGTGCACTCTTATGATAATAAGTTATTTATTCGTAGTGTTGAAAAATTCACGATAGATAGAACACTCTTTATAGAACACATGAAAAATAAAATATTAGGAATGATATTTGTGAAGTGTGCGATCTGAATTCAAAATGTGAAATCAAATGTATTATTAATGAACCAATTTTCCTCTCAAAAATTAAAAATCTTGTAAAATAAATACATTTGATTGATAAAAAAAATTAAAGTATTTTACCAAACATCATTTTGTTTGACAAATTAATTTTTTTTTTTATCCCACTTGGAAAGGGCAAAAAAAATAAAAATTGTGAGCTACACATGGATTGGAAGCGAATGGAAGAGCTGGTAGATGTATCTAGAATGCGAGGGGCACACGTTGACGGCTATTTGGTTTGCCTTGAGGGGTAATAAAGTCTTTTTACGACAATGATTAAGTGAGATTGGATCAGAAATGAGTTAGAATTTCGACAAAATGACAACACTAGGGTTCCAGCCCAACATGACAACATCCTTACCTTAGAGATGGACTTTGTGAATCTAACAAACAAATGTAATTTTTGTCATCGTCTTTGATTAGTAATTGCATAAAATATGTTTAAACATTTATCAAATTGTACTCTTATTTACATTTTTACTTTGACAAATTTACAATTAAATTATGTTACATTAAGGTAGCTTAACCTTAAACAGTTGTGCCGATACATTTAATCATGCTTTCAAATTTTAGATCAAATTTTTATAAATAGACAGATTTCTCCATTGGCAACAATAAATTTAATTTATCAATCAGAAGTCCTTAGGTAACAAAATAATATTAACATTGATTTTTATNAAATGACAACACTAGGGTTCCAGCCCAACATGACAACATCCTTACCTTAGAGATGGACTTTGTGAATCTAACAAACAAATGTAATTTTTGTCATCGTCTTTGATTAGTAATTGCATAAAATATGTTTAAACATTTATCAAATTGTACTCTTATTTACATTTTTACTTTGACAAATTTACAATTAAATTATGTTACATTAAGGTAGCTTAACCTTAAACAGTTGTGCCGATACATTTAATCATGCTTTCAAATTTTAGATCAAATTTTTATAAATAGACAGATTTCTCCATTGGCAACAATAAATTTAATTTATCAATCAGAAGTCCTTAGGTAACAAAATAATATTAACATTGATTTTTATTTTTTGAATTAATTAAGAGTTTTTTTTTTTTTT
>CAIGRL010299435.1:0-27031 GCA_903798325.1 Fraxinus xanthoxyloides
TTCCCTTTCCCCTTCTCTTATAATTGTTCTTGTTGGATCCTGCGTCAACTAGTGCTCAAGAGCTTCAGAACATGAAAAAGTGGCGTACTAATATTGTTATACAAGTTACAGAATACATCAATTCATAAGCATCTAAAAAGTCTCCATAGCATGTCTTATCTATTTGTCTTCTGCTTGTTCATTAACTATAGAAAAGAAATAACACAGTACCTGCAAAAGGTTATGAATTTCTGATTCTGATAACTCTGAATAGGGGACTTGCAGAGTAAGCAATTCCAGAAGTAGGCAGCCGAATGACCAAATATCCACTTCCTACAACCAAACATGAACAGAGGTGAGAATTTTCTTCGTCCAAACAAAGATACTTCTAATTTGAAAACCCTACACATTGATGACTAAACCCTAATTCACAACAGTTATCTTCACACCTGGAATATAATAGTTCAATAACAAGATTCATCACTAAGTAAGTAAAAATATTGGGTTCATTTGCTCATGGGTGGGTGGGGAACATCCCAAAGAGCTTAAAGAGTGATACGGAGACCAAAAAGAAGAGTAAAAGATTATTGGGCTGTAATGATAAAACTTGTTTATCAGCAATCAAGGATTCAGCAAAGTTAAAAAACTCCACACCCAAAACAACAGAAGGGCAGTCAGATCTCATCGTATTGAACTTTCATAATGAACAATTACAAACATCAATTATTAATGAAGTAATGGCCACCATGCTGAAATTAATAACATGTACAAGATCCTCAATCGAACCCCGTGAAAGTCATCGACCAAAACAATGAATAAACAATAAGCACCAACTAAAGAAAAAACTCACCAGCCCATACATGTTGCGGGTATGCATTGCTTGAAACACCTCAGGGGCCATCCATCGAGGAGTCCCAACACAAGTATCAGGTGGAGGTATCCCGACATGCGCAATGCAGCATGTATGCAAGCAAGAACGGAGTGGGATTGCCCTATCAAAATCACATATCTTTACAATAGGTGTACCATCAGGCCTCTTCTTGTCAAGATCAACTAATATATTTTCACTTTTTATGTCACGATGAATGATGTGTTTAGAATGGAGTTCTGTCAGTGCAAAAGCAACATCTCTAGCAATAAATAATGACAACTCCATGGCCACATGATTCTCTCCATCTCTTGATAGTTTCTCCATATAGCTCTGTCAGATTATGTATGGAAAGACAATTGCAGATTAGACACAATAAGGACACTAAGCAACCAAATAACAAACATACAAACATATTTAATATAAAAAATGCACCTTCAACGAACCCCCTTTTATGTACTCCATCAATATAGCAGACCGTAAAATACGACCTTCAAAATTTCCATCCGCCGAAAGTGACCAAGTGGACGAAATCTGATGACCATAAAATTCTACAATACAGGAGTGCTTCAAGACACCCAACATTCTGATCTCACCTAGACAAGTAAACTCAAAGTTCCTGATTTCATCGGCAGAAGTCTCACGTACCTCAGCGGTCCGCACCTGCAGATTGAACAAATTAGACGTGTCAACATGTTGCTGTTGCAAAAAATTGACGCAGATAAAAAAAAATGATTGACCTTCACAGCAGCCTCAAGTGATCCAAAATTACACCGCATGAGAGTGGTAGAAGCTAATTTTCCTATTTCATCACATACAGATAGAGAAGGAAACGAACAATTTGGACTGGTAGCACCATCCACTGCAACAGGAGAGCTGATACGACTTAAAGGAACATACCTGAAAAGAAAAAGAAAACCCATAACAGACAATGGTCAACACAAACATGCATAAATATGCCGTGAATGTGCTCTTGATAACAATAATATGGAGCGTTGGAAGAACAAGACAGATATCCACGGGTTACAAGTTCTCTTAAACATGAAACAAAGGGCTTCATACATAGCCCATTTTTGAGCACTATTCTTTCAAACTCATTTTTACCCATAACTCATTTTCAACCACACATTCTCATATAATTTGCTCTTCATACATGGTCCATGTTTGAGCCCCATTGTTTATAGAAACAACCAATTATAAATAAGTTTCCAACGGTGAAGCGTGCAACATATCCAAAAACAAGAAATATCAAAATATTAGTATTTAGGAAAACGATCAAAGGACGCTCAGTCATATAATGTACTATCTGCTGGCCACGAGTAAATGAACTAATCATGACACAATCATGTTTAAGAGGCGCGTCGGACATGCCGGAAAAATACCGGCATGACACATGAATTTGATCTATACCGGTACTCATATTCGAAGTGAATCTTTGTCCAGCCGACTCTCCGAAAAGTCAGGTTGTAAAACGGTTTAAAATAATATTAATTATTTTTTGAAATATTATGGGCACCTTTTTTAATTACAATTGTACAGCAACTAAAATATAGAAAATGTGAAAGTTAAATACCCTACTTTTTCAATATATAAAAGGGTGCTTCAGTCCTCAAGGATACACTGATTTTTTTTAATTGGTTAAAAAGGAAAGTTGCGCCCTTTAAAAAAAAAGGCTAAATCATTTTATATAATCCCAATCGATTGATAATTAAAAAAGTGAGCCTATGTCTTCTAAAAAAGAAAAGTCGATCTCCACTTACTAAATAAAACATAATGCTTCGCCTTTTTAATAAAGGCAAGTCAACAAGGGTTTCCCCAAATTAAGCATGCATTTAATAAGAGAGAGAAAGCATGTCTTAATATAGAAATCAGAAAAGTTGGTTTAATTCTTCAACTAGGGTTTCTTTAGCCATTAGCATCATTCGAAGTGATAAAATGAGAACAGCTCAATAACCCAACACCCACAAGCAGTCATGATATCACAGGCTTGCGATTAGCTATCAGAAAAGGAAGACGACTATGGATTAGGTTAGTTTATCTTCTTCCTTTCCCAATTATCTGCCAGTATTCACGTTGTGTCGGCAACTTTCACATGCGTGTCTAGCTGTAAGAAATCAGGCAAAACATTGAACATGCCACCTGGCCTATTCGACATGTATCATTGTCTGATACGTGTCGGACACCAACTTGCCAAAAGCGGATGCATGCTGGTGCTTCCTAGATGCTAAGCAAAAACAGTAAAGTGCAAGTCCATGTTTGCATCTAATTAGAACTTAAAGCTAATATAGCAAACAAAAATGAAAAGTAAAAGAAAAAACACAACCTGCAGAAATATTCGGGATCAGTCTCTTCTCTTATATCATGGGGATGGCATGCATCAACTATCATGCGTACCCATGACTCACTCCTCTTTATGACAATCACATTCCAGGCATGTGGAGAAAAATCCAAGTAACCCCGAACAAGCTCACATGGTACTCGCGGCTCCATCCGATCACATAGATACTACAATAGGTGAAAAGGGTGTCAGTTCACATAAATTAGTTCCTCCAACAAGATCAAAAGTTCGAAACACATTTAACAGAGAGAGGCTACCTTCATCAGCACAGCTCTATGCCTGCAAACCCCAAACTGCAGACCCCCAATAGGAACTATAATAGAATTTAGCCTTGCTTTTTTGGATTGAAGAGACTTCTCACATAAATCCAGGAAGACAATATCTTCTACATTGTCCACGCCCTGCTTCGTGTCTATATTAATATCGTCACGAGTCCCAGTAGGACATGTACAAACAAATGGTTTCTTATAGTTTGAACCAGAAACAGCTTTTCGTATCTTTTGCAGAGCCGCAAATTTATCACTTCCTCCAAGATGATCGGAGACAAAAAGAGCAAGCAATGATGCAATCTGTAAATTATCAATTGCAACATGGCTCTGTTCATCAGTTGAACCATTCATCTGCTTGAAATGATACACCAATGCTCGAGCACATAATAGTACAGAATCTAAATCTTCATCCCTTTCCCTGATGGAAAAAATTACACAATTACGAACTATGTGACTAATAGAGCAATAAAAATCTACTGAAAACTCTCCGAGTAGTCCACTAAGTCACTTTTCAAGCTCGTGTTTATTCAATACAATAAATATCTACAACAGAAATAATCAACATTTACAAAGAAATTTACCGGTCAACGAGAATTACTTCCCGTGAGTGAAGCTGCAAATTTTGCTCACAACTAGACAGTGGCATAAAGGGACGATCTCGACCGGCATCATAGAAGCCATCTGGTAAATGGTCATCAACCCCACAAAATGATATTTTGCTATATTGGCATGACAAATATAAGGGTTCATTAGTTGGTCTTCGGGATTTAGTAGGTTTCGGGTTATCGAGGTCCTTCTCTGAATGCCTTTTTGACTTCATTATACTGTTAGATGTTTCAGAAGATGAGCCTTCATCCAGCGCCTTAACAGCATCAGAAAGGGAGTCCAAAGTTGCACCAGAATCTAAACAGTCACCCTCAACCTCTTTGAGAATCCCAACAGTGTCAAGTGCAGAACATGAACAAGTAACAACAGAGTCCTTTGTATTCGCATCTACATTTTCAATATTAATAAGTGAGTTCTCATAAAAATCGTCTCTAGAAAGCGATTCTTTATTGTCAACATCAGCATCTGCAAGTGCAGATGAACCTTCTGCCAGAGAGTTGTCGCCAAGGACAGACATTTTGCAAGCCATGCATTTTTCAGAAGAATTTTGAATTGCAGCTTCAAGTTTCCATTTCTTGCTGTAATTCATTCTCTCTTGCCGAGTTCTTGGTTGCCGATTACACTGCCATTTCCGTCCCTTAGTCCTTCTTGCCAACAGGCATCGATTATTAGGTGATAGACCAGTTATATGACTCCTTGGTGTGATTGAAGAGCCTACAATATTCAAAGTGTTATCACTGCATTAGTATCTATACATGACACAATCAGACAACTTCAACTGATGGGTCAAAGAGAGGGAAAGGGCCTCACTATTGCTAGGACTGTTATCATTCTCCTGCACTACACCCTGATAGACATCCATTTCTGCAGATTCATCATTTGATATGTAATTGTTGTTTCCCTCCAAATTGCAGCATATCCATGATGGTATTTGACAGCAACTACGTAGATCATTGTGCTTCAATGAGTATGAAAAGGGAGGAGGAAAATATAGCAAATTACATGTTAGGTTAAGATACATGAAAGTGAAAAGCAAAGGCCAGTATAAATCATCTAAAGAAATAATGAAAACCAGAATGTAGAAAACATGACCAATATTCACCCAGATATTTAAAATGATGCTAATCAATTAGCAGGTCCACTGTTAAATTCAATGGGCACATACCTGAAGATTTAGACTCTGAAGATTGTGCATTGTTTCAAGTTCGAGAAATCCCAAGGATGTCAATCGATTGTATGACAGATCCAAGTTCTCCAATCTCTGCAAAGACGACAATTCAGGAGGCAGCTCAACCAGCTTATTATTAGCTACCTTCAACGATATCAAGGAACTCAAAGAACCTATCTCATCTGGTAAATTCCTCATCTTATTAAATGAAAGATCTAAGAACTCCAACTTGTTAAGACAGCTGATTTCTGGAGGCAGGTATCTGCAGAAAAAGTTCAAGAGATGGACTATTACAACTTTCTCCAAAGCTAATTCATCAATGCGGCATCATTAAACATATATGGATAAAGAACCTTAAGAATTAACATTTCACATTGCGCTAGGAACTTAATTTGAATATGATGAACTCAGGGCATAACTGAAGTGGTTAAGGAAAAAAAGACATCACCGAGTCCCTGAAAGGAACATATATCATATTGATGCAAAGAAGTTTCAGATTCATGGAAGTCCATAATTTTGAAATGTAACACAAGCACGCAAACCAACTGAGGACACCAATGCATCTAAAGGACAGCACATTGACCTATCCATTAAAATTCAAAGGCAGTAAAAGCATCAGAATCTAAACTCAGTTGAAGCTAAAATTTAGAACTGCCATTCGATAAAACATCCTCAAATTTTAAGAAAAATTGGTGCGTTCAATATCCCACCTTCACAGGGAGATGCAACAATTATACTGGGTGAAAATCTTCTAATTAATAAGGACTATATCACGTCACGCCAAATGGAAAGTGTGTCAATATGAACTCCTAATACATAGAAAAATGCCACACAACTGCCAAAGGTACATTATCACTTAATGCTCAGAGCCTAAGCTGTTTAAATATATCTGCCTGTTAGTACATGGCAGAATAATCCTATCTTTGCAGCCCACCATTTCTAACATGATAACACATTGGATATCTCTAGGACAGGTACATAAAAAAAATCCCATTCACTTCTTTAGTATACTGAATCCATGTAAATCTGATCTCACAAATGACCATCATGAGAGCGGTAATAGAGAAAAATGAAGCTGCATATAAAAAACCTATAAGCAAATAGTATATACACCCATTTGCAAGTAAGTATTCCTAAGTCCTACCTATCTTCCACATACAAATTAATAAACTGCACAACTATCAATATTTGAAGCTAAAAGTTCTCTCAGTGCAACAATAAATTGTTAAACTTGAATTTTAATTATCTTGGAAAAAAGTTTGTACACTCATTTGTCTTTCTTTTTCGAATAACCATTCCATCTTACCACACCAACCCATTAAACAAATCATCGTCTAAGTCTAATAAGCTCCAATATTTTCCCATCTCAATTCTTATAAAATTCAGAAGGATACAGAACCTTCACATACATAATATGTACTACAGTACAAGAATAACAACAATACTAATAATCCCCTTTATTTGGAAAGACGGAGAAGGACCAACCTTATGGAGAAGTAGCCTAGTCAAGCACTTAAGCCTAACAATCTCACTCAAAACTGGGAATGTCAAGGGCCTTGAGGGAACTCTACTGAGCTCCAGCTCCTTCAAATTCCACATTTTGCTTAACTCCAACCCATTAACCCCCGGCACCAACCCATTAAACAGCTATCTCACAAAAAAAAGGCTAACAGTACACTCATTTTTCTTACTTTTTCAAACAACCATTTCATCCTACCACACCTACCCATTAAGTAATTTATTGTCTAAGTTTAATAAACTCCAATGTTTTCTCAATTCTTTTTAAAATTTAAAAGAAACAGAACAGTCACATGCCTAATATATACTGCAATACAGGAATAACAACAATACTAATAATCCCCTTCATCTGGAAAGATGGAGAAGGACCAACCTCATGGAGAAGTGGCAAAATGTGAGCCTAGTCAAGCCCAGCATTCTCACTCAAAGTTGGGAAAGCCAAGGGCCTTTGGGGAACTCTGCTGAGCTCCAGCTCTTTCAAATTCCTCATTTTTCTTAACTTGAACACATTAACCCCGGCACCAAACCATTAAACAGTTATCTCACAAAAAGGGTCAACTGAACACTCCTTTTTCATTCTTTTTAGAATAATCATTCCATCCTACTACATCAACCCATTAATTAACTCATCGTCTAAGTCTAATAAGATCCAATATTTTCTCAATTCTTTTTAAAATTCAAAAGTTAGCAGAATAGTCACATGCATAATATATACTAAAATACATGAATACAAAAACAATACTAATAATCCCCTTTATTTGGAAAGACGTTGAAAGACCAACCTTATGGAGAAGTGGCAAACAGAGAGCCTAGTCAAGCACTTAAGCCCAGCAATCTCACTCAAAATTGGGAAAGCCGAGGGCCTTGGGGGAACTCTACTGAGCTCCAGCTCCTTCAAATTCCTCATTTTGCTTAACTCAAACCCATTAACTCCCGGCGCTGCAACTTTCACTTGCAAAGTTTCCATCTCTACCAAGTTCTTGAACTCCCCAGGGAACAAATTCACATCATTCGCAAAGAACTTTAAAGTTTTCAAGCCTTTGAGCCTACCCACCGCCCTGGGAATCAAGTACAATCCATTCTTGTACATATACAACCCTTCTACCATGCTTTCCACACCCTCTAGCAGCGGAAAATCCAATACTTTTCCCGAAACATCAATAACCGACTCAGAACTCAAATCTTTTTTACTTGAATTCTCCTCCAACGATTCTGGTTCCTCACTTTCCTCTGACTTTTCTGCCCTCCTCATGTCGGAAGTTTCAGGGTTCTCTAACTCCCTGACCTGCATTTCTTCCTTTTCTTCAAAATAAATTCTAAATTATCAAAACATAATTTGTGTAGTATCGAATTCTACTCTACTTCCGACAAAAAAAAAATAATTAACTCAAAATTGAGAGTTTCTTGGAGAAAAATCATCCGATAAGAGGGGGGTAAGGGTTAGGGGAAAAGTAGAAGGTAAGAGTGAGAGATCAGTGACAGTATATACGTATACAGATGTACAATTTGCAATAATGAGAGGGAAGCCTTCTGTTGTCGATGAATGACAGAGAGAGAGAAACCCTAGAATGTAGATGAGGGTGGGAGGGCGCGATAACTTCACGCAATTTCCTACCTTTATAATGGGTGCATGATTTGGGGGGTGTTTGTTAAATAAACGAAACTATATTTTGTTAAATCACTTCGTTTGATATTTGTTGGTCAAATGGCTAATTATAGAATAAGTGGATATATTATCATCACAATTTTTAATCAATAGGCAATATTTTAATTATAATTAACCTCCTTAATTTTTGCTCATTGTAACAATTATTTTATTAACTTTTTTGCTGTCAAATTATTATATTGAACCTTTCATTAATTAGTACATCTTATTTTGACGGTGATTTATGTACAAATTTTATTTTTATATTTAGAAATGAGAAAAAAAAAATTATTTTCACTTTTTATTTATTTATCTTTTAAGAATACGATGGAAAAATAAGTTATTTTATGTCATTTTAATGGACTTCTGGAAATGAAATTGTCATTAAATACAAATTGTGTTAGCTAATGAAAGGTTAGACAATAAAAATGACATGAAAATCTGTTAGGGATATAAATGTCATAATGAGAAAAAAAATTAAGGAATTGAAGTACACTTAAAATATCATTCAAGAAATAAAACTTGTGGTGGAATAAAATTACCCTTATATAATATAACAAACAAATAATGTCAAATATCCAAAACACCCTCACAATTGGGAAAAACCCGACGCCAATATCAATCCAATTAAAATCATCAATTCATCTCCAAAATCGCATAGTCCCTTGTTATTGTGCTTGCTACTCTAAAATCTTATTATTCATTACATTGTTCACTTATTTTTGTTATCTTTGAGCATTTGAACAATAATTTAGTTTTCATATTATCTATATTGAGATCTCTATTATATTTACAAAAAAAAAATACTTTTAAAAACTTCATGTACATTGGTACTTTTATTGTTGATTACAGTATAAAATGATATTTTAGTTGGTTTTATTTTCGTATTTGGTGTACTTTTGTGCTGTCAACTATTGGATGATAATGATACTTTAACTATTATTTTATAGTGTAGAACTGTATTACATCCATTATCTTCCATGTAAAACAACAATAAAACAACTATATGTCATGGTATGTCCATTATAATAATACAATGTAATTACTTTGATAGTTTAAATATAATAATTATTTTCATATTACTTCGATATATACTTAAGTGAACTATTTAACTTTTTTATTTTAAAATATACATGATATCAATAAATGATATCATGTTTACACAAGTAACAGCACCTGTGTCGTTTTCATCACAGTGGCACTTGTGCAGTTTTGTTGTTTTCATGTTGATTAAGTAATGAGCATATCTATCAAATTTTGTACACGTTATGTCCATCTTGCAATTTAAATGAGTTTTGCTCATTGAATATTGGGACATAGATGAATTGTGGCTACTTATACTCGTGTTTATAGACGGGACGACACAAGTGTTGTTTCATCATTAGTCGCTTGTATCGTTCTGTTGATTTCTACAATATTTTCTTGCTTTTCAAACGTAACGACCTCAAATATTGGATCCCCTAACTCAAGAAAATTAGAAAGGTTGATCATGTGAAAAAAGAATTATTGAATTGACATAGATTATATGATAACAAGTTGGTAAAATAGCAAATCATTGTAATGATTCATTAGAAAATATAATTAAATGAGTACATCTCTCTACTTTTGTAAATGATATATCCATCTTACAACTGAAATGAGTTTAACTTATTAGTTCTCGGGACATGGATGGGTCATAGCTGCTTATACTTGTGTTTATAGACTGAATGGTACAAGTGTCCTTGAATACTTCGGTCCAAAAATTCATAATTATGGTTCCAAACAAAAAAAAATACAATCGTTTTATGCCCATAATAATAGAAAGCCCATGTTTGGTGCACATTAAATTTTTCATTCTCGTCTTCTACTCATTTTCAACCACATATTCTTCAATAAAATAATATTTTTCGTCACATCAATAGTTTTTCTTTCTTTTTCAACCACACTTTCCCATCGATCTACTATTCCATAATATATTCTTCCAAAATAATGTGGCTCAAACACACCCAAAATTGTAGAATCAATTGAAAATGATACAAAGTTACTTGGTTGTCATCTCTCATCCTATGCCTCCAAAAATGCTTCTTCAACAATTACATTGTCTCTTTTTTTTTTTTTTTTGGGTTAGCCTTGTAATTCAAAATTGAGGCACAATTGTGGGCTTTTATAGGCCAATATGGTTGTCGTTTGGGGAGAAATTCAATTTGGGGATTTCTAATTTGGACAATTTTGTGTATTTCATTTGAGGATTTTGATTTTAAATTTTGAATCAAAAGCGTTTGTTTTTAATACAAGTGGACATATAAACGATGCTAACGTGCTAAATCAACTTTTCGTTAGTTGTTGTTAATGAATTTCAAAAGAGTCATGCACGAGTAAATATGTGAGTAAATAGATTATCAATGAGTAATCTTTATTTGTTGAGTGAGGAAGTAGTAACCTGGAGTATAATTTGATGATCACTTATTTAATTAACTTGAAGTTTACACATTTATAAATTTTGTCAAATGGAGGCTTAGATTTGGAGTACTAAATTTCTCCATTTTACTTTTGTTAACTAAAATATTTGTAGTTCCTATGATGATGCTACTTCTCAATAATGGTAACTCAATCCACAAACACTACAACAAAAAAAACATTCTGCAACATTCAAAAAATGTTGCCTTATAACTTTTGCAACATTCATACGTATGTGCAAATCTCGATGTTGTCGTAAAGTAGAAGGATACGGCAACGTTTTTTCAGTGTTGCGAATTATCTTTTGCAATGTTTTTTTACTATTGTCAATAATTTTTTTCGCAAAGTTTTTTGAATGTTGCTAATAATTTTGCAACGTTTTAAAATTGTTGTCGAAACTTAGGTTCATCTTTTCGCAACATTCTATAAATGTTGTTATTGACCTTTAGCAACATTTTTTGAACTTTGCCTTTAACTTATTTGCAACGTTTTTTAGTGTTGTCTTTATTTATGTGCTAACCTTTTAGCAACATTTTTTTAGCTTATTGCAATGCTTTTTTAGTGTCGTCTTTATTTTTTGTGCTCACATTTTAGGAACTTTTTATTAACATCGTCTTTTCCTTTATCTAAGTTTTTGCAACATTTTACAAATGTTGTCATATGTTATTTTTACATATTTTTAATTAATTCGCCTTTTTTATATTTTGATATTAACCAATAAATTTTTTTTTTTTTTATTTTCATAGTAAAATACGAGAATTAGACAACATAATTGAAGACTTTTTGATAGTGCATGAAAATGAGTTTAAAATTTCATTAGTATTTTTAAACCATACAAGATAGAAAAATGGAAATAGATTGAACATCCCTTTCTTGCATCTCCATTTAATCAAACTAAATTGAAACCACTATTAACATAATAGTGTTTCATGTTAGTTTGCTGAAATGGATTTCATTTTGTTTCTAGCCCAAATTGATGATTTATATGCTTTACTTGAACAAATCCATTGCATAAGAAAATTGTACATGGAATGTTTGATGTAATACAAACATTTACACTGTCAAAAACACCCCAAAATCACAAAAGTGATGATATGCAATTCTTTTGAAAGAAAATGGGAGACGTACAATGTCATAATATGAAACAAGAAACATGTACAATGTGCTTTCAGGATGGTATTGTATAGAAAGTCTCAGTTATGCCTTCTTAATTTCGGAATTTGAAGCTCCATGTTCTAATCCAAGGATGTTTATCAACTCAGAAACTTGAATTTGAGAAAATAAAAAAGTATTACTCTCAAATAAATTCAATGTTCCATAATTGAAGAAAATACAAGCACATAATAGATTACATGATAAACATGACCGTATGTTTTGGAGATAGTTGAGAACATATGTTAACATGATTCAAATTGGTTAGTGCGTACCTCACTTATCATGTTCTTTATACAGTAAACAAAAATGGCCATGATAACCAATATCAGCACATGAGTCAAGTTTCCACATGCTGAGACACTCATAATCTGCAAAAATAAATTTGCAACTAAAATTGTAATATAGCTTCACCACACAGTAAATAAAAGAGCGTGTAAAATGAGTAAAATGTAACAGACCCGTTTGAAAACAAATTTACGGTATTTCCACTCATAGTTGATGCATTTTGTTTTCTTTGAGGCATCACTGAATAACTTCATATTTGTATAAGGCATTAAAGGCAAGGCAATCATTGACAATAAAAATTGGAAATAATGCATTACTTTCTTCTAGCCATAGGAATGCTTAATCTATAAGCTGTTGACAAAAAACTACACATGTAAATGAAATTCGAAAGCATTAATTAGACGAACTGGGATAGCAAGATCCAATTACCACTACAAATTTCACTCTTTTGTATTGATTTTTAGGTTTCATTATAAACCCAATTGGGCAACTCAACAGTAGCGTATATGCTTAAGCAATATCGTAAACAAATTAATACAAAAAACAACAATCGGCAAGCATAAGATATGTAATTTTAATTATTCAGGGAACATACATTAAAGTCATAGCTTCTGTTTTTTTGACTTGTGAAGTGTTAAAAAACAATACGTGGTCAAATAAGCATTTATTATACAATGCTTCCAAGTTACCTCGTATGAGCAGAATGTCATGAAAAAGATGTATCTTGCAATTAGTTATTTAAAATGCAAGTATGAAGATGCCATCTTTCCAATAGAGAATCAATGAGCATATGTGGAACTACCTAAGTATTGAATCATCCATTTTGTAGAAGAATAATGAAGAGACTCAGAGGTCCTATGACTGAAGCAGTAGTTAAGGGAGTTATAGAATCATTACCATGTCTTGTAATATTTTCCTTGATAACAAAAAAGTCATCGATTTCATCAAAAAAACTTGAAACCACTATTAACATACTAAATACCATGTGTGCTGGAAAGAAAATGGAAATAGATTCACACAAGCATGTAATAAATCCAAGAAATGTACATTTTTCAAAGAAGTCTAATACCACTCTTCGGCCAAACAACAGTACTTCCCATAAATTCACTAAGAGTTCAAAATTCATGTGTAGGTCTGTATCAGGTCAAATTATCCATACACACCTTCCTCAACCCAAACCTTCCATTAGTCTCGTCCTAGAGGTAAGTGATGTACCTTTGCACTTGGGTTTGTTGTTGCAATCTTCCCTTCTGCTGCAACTTCCTCCTCCTTAAACTTGTACCAATGCAATATTTAACACCTCAAATTTTCCATATGTGTAGTACATCCTTTGTAAGATTAGTTTTAGATGATAACTTTGATAAATATAACCACTCTTTGTCCATTATACGCAAATATACTATCCAATGCTAAACAACACAAAGATACATTAGAGAAAAAGATAAATAAATGTGAACATAGGCTTTTTCTGTGCAATTATGGTTTAGAAAATGATTTGCAGATAATCAAATTTAGACAAGACATCTAAATAACTAGGCCTTCTCAACAATGTGTGAAAGAAGGAAAATTGTAAGATTATTATAATGGTATGGTCAAAATGAAGAGTGTCACGCACTTTTGCAACGTGAATTATACCGCAAGTGTATGATGTCAAATTTTGTAATATAGTATTATAGTAAGTGTGTTGAACCCACATAGATTGATATTTGATTTTATACTAAGTACTATAATTGTCTTAGCTTTTAATTGATCTAGAGAAAAAAATTTGAAATCAATATCGTTAACTAATCTAACAATGATTTTAGTAACGAACTCAAATAATGCAATATAAACGAATGACTCAATATAAGAAATGCCTAGGAAATTATTTCACCTAACTTTCAATTAAAATTCAATTATGTCTAACTATTGTAATCAGTTTTCTCATGTTTAAAAACAAGAACCCTAATATATTTCTCTCACTTCTCTCGAATGCTGGCTAGAAATTAATCTTAGAATTCAATTCCAATATCTCTTTAGATGACTCGAACAAAACCAAGATAAGTGCAGTGGGAGAAACTACTAGACTATAGTTTTATGTTTAGATTCTCGCTTTATTAGATAATTTTCCATGTTTGTTTGGGCACTTGTTATACCTTGTGATCATTTTATTTAGTAGATTTTTCCTTTTACTTGGACGGAGGGAATGCCCTCCGTACCTTTATGACATCATTGAGATCCTATGAATAAAATATACAAATTTTTCTCCATTTAATCTTTACTTATTGTAATATTATTTATTAAGGTTATGGCACCCTAAGGCAGGAGAACAAACAATGGTCAACAGCCCCTACAACCCCAATCTAGTGTCGTTAACCTACAGTTTGTTAAAAAAATTCTAGCTATGATAAGTGCATTTGTCTAAAAGATGTTGCCTCTGCAAATACCACAACCACAATCGTCGCCACCTCAATCGCAGGCACTAGCTACAAGAGAGGACAACATGAATATTTTCGATATTGTCTTAGAACTTTTCATGAAATAGCACCCCCCAACCTTCGAATGTGACATCAACCCATTGGAAGGAGATGACTGGTTGGTCAGAATAGAAATGATTTTTGACCTAATTGACTGTCTTGATGGTAGAAAAGTTACCTGCACAACAATCTTGTTTAAGAAAGGTGCCATGAGCTGGTGGGACTCAACCTCAAGATCAAGGGATCATGGACACATCTGAACATAGAAAGAATTCAAGGAACCTTTCCTGAAAAGTACTACCCCACAAGTATTCGCAATCAGAAGGTGAGAGAGAGAGAGAGAGAGAGAGAGAATTCCTCAATTTAGTTCAAGACTCGATGTCCTTAACTAAATATGAGATAAAATGAGGAATTATCACATTATGTCCCTCACCTTGAGAACACGGAGGAGAAGAAGGTGAGACGTTTTGAAGAGGGGCTAAGAGATAACTTAAGGCATGCTTTGGTAGTTCTTCAATTCGAAACCTACCATGAAATGTTAGAAAAGGTGCAGTTGATAGATTTCAAACGTCACACAAGTGGGTAATTATTTTAGCATAATTTAAATCAAATGTTTATATATAGTTAATTGAGGGATTAGTTGAGTGATTGATTACACTCTATATGGAAAAATATGTGGTAGAAATAAGGGAATGAATGTTTGTACCAAAATAGGTAATAGAGTCAAATCTTAGAGATTCTTATTTATAACCCCTCACTTCACTTACACTCAAACATAACTAAACTTGTACTTTACACCATTTCTTTCAACTCATCTTCTACATACACTTTCACATTACAAAGTTTAGCACACGTGTCCAAGGAATTTCGGAGTGAAAGTCTAACAAGATGATTTGCTTGATTTACTTTGATCTTCTTCCATACAACGTTAAGTGTAATAGTACGGATTGTTCTTTCATTATTTAAATTATGTAAATTTATGTTATGAATATGATGACACAAAAATCCAAATTATGATTATGGGGTGTGTTTGAGCCACATTATTTTAAAAGAATATATTTTGGAATAGTAGATTGATAGAGAATGCGTGGTTAAAAAAGAAGAAAAAATTATTGATGTGATGAAAAATATTATTTTATTAAAAAATGTGTGATTGAAAATGAGTAGAAGAATGAAAATGAAAAAAATATCAGCGGCTAAAACTCATTGCCCACGCGTAAAAGTATTTTGGAATAGTAGATTAATGGAGAATGCGTGGTTGAAAAAGAAGGAAAAGTTATTGATGTGATGGAAAATATTATTTTATTGAAGAATGTGTGGTTGAAAATGAGTAAAAGAATGAGAATGAAAAATTTAATGTGTATCAAACATGGGCTTGATAAATGTCGTATATGTGTAAGTTCAAATGACCGGAGTTTAGTAGCGCTACGCATGTGAATTATAGCCTCGAAATTAGGATTTTAATTCCCCGTGTCTCCATATGTATGTTCTGATTTTTTGTATTTAAATATGAGATGAGATTCGTTATTATTACTCATTTATTAAGATTTATGTCTTAAACGTATGTGCTAAACCTTTTATAGGTAAGTAAAAAGGTGGGTTTAAGGCGATCGGAGGTGGATTGTGCTTGCGTGGGTTAAAAATGAAGAATAAATTATGTAGTTAAGGATTTTAATAATGTTTATTGTATTTCTCTTAAAACTAATTTTAAATCATCCCATGTTAAGAAAACTTTCTTTTTTTTCTCTTTTGATTATGAAAGTACTCTTTTACGGTACATGTATAATGATTCCAAAGGTAAAATTTGGGTCGTTACAAAGCCACCTGCATACTTCAAGAAATTTATGAATGGGCTTGTGGTAACCATGCATGAGAGTGGGCTTTTGCACAAAAAGTGCTGAGGCAAGGACACTACTGGCCTACATTGAAAAAAGATGCACTAGTACATCAGAAAATATGACAAGTGTCAACGTTTTGCGATAATACAAGGACGATCTTCCCAACAATTAATCATTGCCTCCAGCCATTGGCCCTTTGCCAAATGGAGAATTGACCTCATAGGACCTCTATCAAAAGGAAGGGGTAGTGCCAGCTTCTCAATTATCGTCATTGATTATTTTACTAAGTAGGTAGAGGCTGAACCCCTTTCCAAGATTACAGAAGCAAACCCTTCCAGGTTCCTATGGAAGAATATCATTTGTAAGTTTGGGATCTCTTATTCATTTGTGTTTGATAATGGCCGATAGTTTGACAACAAGAAGGTCATGGACCTACGCGATGAGTTAGGAATCAAAAAACATTCGTCAACCCCACCATCCGCAGGCCAATGTGCAGGTGGAAGCTGTCAACAAAACCATCAAATACATACTTAAGAAAAAGTTGGATACTTCAAAGGGGGCTTGGGGTGGTTGAGCTACCTCAGATCTTATGGGCTATCCGAACCACTAGAAAGAAGGCTACAAGAGAAACTCATTTTTCTTTGGCTTACGAGTAGAGGCCATGAGTCTAGCTGAAGTAGGCCTACCCCCTCATCGTTCCTTATATTTTAGTGAAATAACTAATGACGAGTTGAGGAAGTGCGAACTTGATTTCCTTGATGAAAATATGAATGGATTTCAAGTGAAATTGGCTTCCTACCAAAGAAAGATAACCCTGTACTACAATTCTAAGGTTAAAAAGAGTCTTTTCGTCTGAATGACCTGGTGCTACGAATGGTATTTTTATATTCTAAAGATCCAGGAATGGGGACTCTTGGTCCTAACTAGAAGGGCCTGACCGCATCAATGAAGATGTTTGGCCAGGAACGTAAAAATTGAAAGTCTGGATGGAAAATAACATCCTCGTCTTTGGAATGTAGAACATTTGAGAAAATATTATAATGTAAATATACAGCTTGTACATTTTTTTTTAATTCAATGAAAGTAGGTTTGTTAAAACTCTTGAAAAGAAGAGAGCTTCCCAGAAACAAAGCCCTTGCCTTGTGATTCAGCCACCAGGTAGGAAAGCATAGGCATTCCATCGAAAAGATGTATCCTAAAGGAGACCACTTCCTTACTCGCTGAAGTGAACAACACATGCCCTCAATGGTAAAAGTCAATGAGAAGGCCTTAGCATGGGCGATCCACTCTATCCCATGCTCAGGGAAGATAGCAAGTTACAACGAAATACAACCTTCTTATACTTTTACAACAAATTTCAAATTCGAATTCGAATTATAAGGTAAGTTAAACAAATCTCAGACTGAAGCACATCATGAAACTACAACATAAGTAAAGATGTAGTACAAAATTCAGGAAATGAACATAGCGTAAAGAAAAAAGAAATTTCATTAATAATGAGGTTTATTACACTTGGTGGCCAAATGCCAGTTACAAAAAAAGGCTAAAAGCTAAGAGGAAGGGTCGGATTGGCCCAGCAACTGGAACAATGGCATTAGGAGCCACTGTCTCATTCTTAGTTTGCTCACCACCAACCTCTTCATCATCTTCCAATTCAATTATATTACTTCCGTTGGCTGAGGCTTGGGGTTCGTCCTCTTCCAAGAATTTCGACCTTAACTCGGAGGTGTCGACAGATTAGAAATGAACCTCAATCCATTCCACCACTTCAGTGTAAGCGAACCTTCGCCAATACTTGGTGAAATGCTGGTATTCCTTTGTTCGGTGGAAGTTAGCCGTGTGACGCTTTACCGCTTCATTGCAAGCAAATTGAGCTTCACCTTGAGCCCCCTCCACTTTTTCGATCAGATCATCAACTTTGGAATTTAACCTTTCCACTTGCTGCTTTAGCAGGTAGCATCCTTTATTCAATAGAGGACGCCCCTCCAATCCAACGCCCTTGTTGCTGGCCTTTTCAACTTTGTCCCTGACCTACTTGGCCACGACAGAGGAGGCTTTGCGTCCTCTCTTCCTTGAAGGTAGAGGTCGCGATAAGAATCGAGGCCGTATTCTCTACAATCAAAAGAGCTTTAGTAAGTTATCTTTATAAAAGAATAAATGGAAAATTTGATCAAAGTTTTAACTTTTTGAGCCATTAGGCCATATTCTTGGTAAAATCTCCAGTTCAAAATAAAGCGTTCAAAATCGCGTGAAGATAGGTGGCGATGATATACGTCCTCTACCGCGTTCAATTTAGCTTTGGAAAGTTCGAAGCAATCTACCAAACCTGCAAGATAGAGGCGGTTAGACTACTAAAAGTATGTAATAGATGCAAGTAATATGCAATAAATCAAAGATACACTCATGAGCTTCTGAGTATTGAGTAGGAACTATTAGTTGAGGAACCCTATTACCTTCACAAATCTGTCACCTCACATTCACCTAAGACCAGGTCTCCTTCCATCCATTGATGGAGGAAGGATGACCTACCACAAAAGGAAAGTGGGCTCCCCTGGGGCACAGTGAATACCAACCCTTTAAGTCTCCCTTCCCTAAAGTCCTAGGTTGGAAGGCCTCGTCACCTAGTCTCTAATTAGGTGACCATGTAATAGTCTACGGGGAAATGTAAGTCCACATGGAGAGCTCGATCGAACTTGGTCAAGTCGACGAAAACTTAATTGATCAAAATAAAGAGGTTAAAGAGCGGAGTACCCCCTTTTTTTTTTGCTACAGTCCTCAAAGAAGAAGTTGAAGTTCCTCACACCAAACACTTCCAATACGAAGTTTCTCGAGGCTAAAGCCCTTGTCTTCCTTTAGAGGATTCACGAGCAATCTTTAGGAATGATTGATATAACGTTTTTAATAATGAATGTTGGAGTTGTTAGCCTGGGGTATAGAGTGGTTGACTTGTTGTCAATATATTAAATGCATAACAGACTGAGTGATATGAGGCTTTGACCTTGGAGATGAGGCCACGTGGTTGGTATCTAATGACTATTAATTCAGTAAGAACTCTATAAAAGCTCACAACTTATACCATGTGAAGGATAGTGAAACTTTTTACCCTTAAAACCACACTAAATCTTCCATTTTTTTTTTGCTTACTTCATATTTATTTGCTTGAGTCAAATTACTTCGGTTTTGGTGAGTTGATGAATATTTTGTTCATATGTAACTATATTTAATCGAATTGCTGGTGCTTGATCATTTTTGTTTCGTGCCGTAAAGTATCTTTTACGTCCATAAAAATCATCATAACCATCCAAATATCTGATCAAAACGTGCACGAATTTGCTTGCGAAGGCGCAAGCGACCCCATCATCTGTTGTCCACGTAATCGTTACAAAAAAATGTGGTCAACAATATTTGTCATTGAATGCATGCTTATACTTAGCACTTTGATTAGAGATAATTAATTTCACACATAAAGGAATAACTAATTGTTCTCGAGAAAGATTATTAATTTATCTTGAATAATTGATTTTTAACATATCCTAGAATTAATCATTGACGACTAATTACATATTAAAATAGAATTACAATATTGGATTCGGCATCCTAAAGCATGACTTTGTCTAAAATTCACTTTAAGACTCGTACGCTTATAAATTGCTTATTTTAGTTGATAATTAGAAGAAAGAAAAAATAAATAAATCAAACTCACTTTATTGAATTTGCTTGATCCTGTGTTTAATTAAAGTATAATCGATATACAATCTTTATGCGACAAACTCTACTTACTTTATATTTTACATTTTTGCGATCCATAAGCTTACGAGATAAATCACAAAAATAATTTTCACAATAGAATTAGTTATGGAAGCGCTTAACTTTAGCCGATTCACCAATCATGTCTAAACCCAAAGTCCATCATGGGAGTAATGATTACCTTTGCACACCGCTCTCTCCAATCAATATAAATCAAGAAAAGGCAACTTGAGTGGTCCAAGTTCATATACCATGTCAGAAACGATTTGCAATGAGAACTCTATACATCAACACTGGCAATGATAACTTTTTCGAACTAGGGCACCACATTATTTGATACAATTTAGAGTCAAAATTATATATAGTATAAACATGTGTAGTTTACACACATTTGAAATATGTATGACTTAGGAAAAAAAAATTAATGAAAATGCATAATGTGGTACGTTTGATTATCCTTTTACACACATCTATATTATTGAATAAAAGAGGTACTCATAATGCATTTTTTTTAAATAGAGTGAACGTGTGAGAAAGATTTTCTTTGAATGATTTTTTAGAGAGTGTACACTTAAAAATAGGAAAAATTATGAAAAGACTTGATTTTTTTCTTGAATGTGATTGAAAATGAGTGTGAGAAAATGTGATTTAAAAAAAAAAATCACTGCCACACAAGGGCATAATTATGATATGACACAAATGCTTGTGAAAATAGATGCTTTGGTCAGGTTAATTATCGTATCAAGTCTAATAACTATGCTCTGAATTGCTCATTTTAGCTCAAACGTATTTTGACTTTGTTGACATAATTATTAGAGTCTTCGACTATGTACCACCCATTCTCTGATGATTGGCTAGGTTCACATTTTTTTTTTTTCATTTTATAGGAAGTTGAATTCGAAATGAATAATGTTGTACATACATGGCCACGTCGGACCTGTACGGCTAGGAGAAATCTGTCCCAATACACATGGCCCTGTACATGTAGATTGTTCATCCCAAATTCACCCAAAATGGCCAACAGGTGTCATGTTACCTTTTTTGCGGTTAGGAAAATACAATACAATAAAGGGCAACAAGTCGTGAAATTTAAATTGAGAAATGAAACATGGAATAATAATAATAATGCTATTTGTAAGTAAGATTTACCCGTAAATAGTTGCAATGGCTATACCATAAAACAGATCCATCCAACCCAGTCATGCCACGTCATTGACTTGTGTAAATTCTGCAACACCAATTTGCCACATATGAACGTAACCAACGTGGAAAAAAAAACTTGAATCAATAAACTCTCAGTTCAGTCATTTATAAATTGGTTTTGCTATTTGAAAATTAAAACTTCGCTCCATTTCTAATTCTCTCGCCAAACAATTCTCTAAGAACTCTTCCTCAAACTTCAGATTCAAACAAAAGATGCTAGAATTCAAGTAAATTACCTTTTACATATTAGTTCAAAGTTAGTAATTTAATTATTAAAGCTAATTCTTGTGAGCGGTAATAGATTTCGACCTTTTGTGTGAGTTTTAAGCAACAAAAGTGAAGAGCAGAGCCAGCTACAGATCGTCGAAAGAGAAGAGATCGACGATGAAGAAGACTTTTTCGAAGCAATCGATAAACTTAAATTATTTAATCATAAACTCAATATTTTTCGTTATTCACATCTCATAAGCCTTGTCGCGTTGTCCTTTATTTTGGTTTTGTTGCGGATTCAAAATTTCTAATCGCTTTTCCTATTTATGCTAATCTGTACTTAGTTCGCTCAGTTTGGAAGGTAATTTGTAATAGAATGATCACCGTGAATTCATCTTCTGTTTATTAAGATGTCGAAAGCTGGCGGTCATTTTTGAATCTGCTTCGAAAACTAATTTCTCTGGTTTATGTTTGTATGTTAAATTTCATTTCCGCTATTAAATATCCATTTATTTTAGGATCTTTTAGGTACATTTTTCGATCTTCTGTTTCTACTTCATTTACATATTGTTCGATCTTTTGTTTCTACTTCATTTCTCATCCTCTGCATGTCTACACTGATAATATCTATTTTGCTATGTTATTTCATGATTATTTTAATTTTTATGCAGTGAATTTAAATTAAAATTAAATTCTCCCCCGTACATATAAGTACAAATTATTTTGCTAAGTTTTGGAGATAAATTGTGGAATGTCCGGTAAATTTGGCGGAAATTTTTTGAGTTTATTTTTTTGTTTTTACTTCTATTTCATCGTATATTTTGCAGGGACGACTCATGGAATCAATGCTGGAGATGTGAAGAAACTGCAGGATGCTGGGATCTACACCTGCAATGGCTTGATGATGCACACTAAGAAGGTGAGAAAAAGCAACTTGATACTGCAATTATCTGAAACATTCCAATTTCCAATGCATTTAAACTGTAGTATGTGTAATTTTTCTAGAGCTTGACTGGAATCAAAGGATTGTCTGAGGCAAAAGTTGATAAGATCTGTGAAGCTGCGGAGAAAATAGTGGTTAGTGCCATAATTCGATAATAGATAAAGAGTTTATATATGCAGTTGCTCAATATATTCTGATGCTTTCTTTTTCAACTTTCTGAAACTTTTAGAATTTTGGATATATCACCGGAAGTGATGTTCTGCTCAGAGTAAGATTTCAGTTCATTTAGTTTCTAATGGAAAATTTTAAATGTGAATATGCTTAGTCTTGTTGATGTCTTGTTGTGAAGAATTAACCTACACATCAGCTCATACACCTCAGCACACCATTAGATTCATACGGCTGTGTGGCGTCAACAATATTTCCTTGCTGTCCTTTTTCTGTTACACCAGAATAGTGGCCTTGCTTTCTTGTTGTAAATAGATTCCAACATCCTCCATATTTTATGGATCTAACCACAGCTGTACCATCTAGAATATTCTTTGTAATCTATAAATTGAATGCAACCAAGGCAATAAGATCAAGCATTGCAATTCAGCTGCTCCTGCATTTCTTACTTGGTATCAGAGCACTCGACAATGGCCAACGCCAATAGCACACCTGAAAACATTGATTCAGTGTTAAGCTCGAGCAGCACCATTGCTCCAATGCAAGGAAGCAACAATTTCTCCCCTTTTGGTGTAAATCTGACTCAAGTAGCAGCAGTGAAACTTGATAAAAAACAATTACCTGCTCTGGCAAAACATGATTCTCCCTGTCATCCGTGGGCATAAGCTTGAAGGCTATATTCTGGGAACAAAGGTGTGTCCTCCAGAATTTACAACCACTCAATTCACTGGTGATGCCGGAACCAATATTGAAATGACAAAAAATCCACAGTATGATCAATAGATGTCTACTGATCAGTTACTAATGGGGTGGCTCTACTCTGCCATGACCCCTGACATAGCAATGAGAGTTATGGGAGCAAGCAACTCCTATGAACTATGGATAGCAGTTAAGGAAAGCTATGGAGTCCAAAACAGATCCAGAATTACCTTCTTGACCGGTGAACTTCAGAAATCAAGAAAAGGAACTATGAGTATTGATCAATACTTGAACAAAGTCAAGCTACTTGCAGATAATCTTGAGATAGTTGGCAAGGCAGTCCCTCACTCAGACCTGGTTACTCAAATCCTAGCAGGATTGGATGAAGAGTATACACCAATTGTTGTACAAATCAACAGCAGAGATCATATTACCTGGGAAGAACTGCAATCAACCCTTATGACCTTTGAAAGCAGACTAGAACATCTAAATTCAATCAGAAATGAATTAGCTGGAATTAATCTTGATCAAACTTCTGTCAATTTCTCTCAAAGATCAGACTCAAATCATCACTACAAGTCCTACAGACAANTGAACTTCAGAAATCAAGAAAAGGAACTATGAGTATTGATCAATACTTGAACAAAGTCAAGCTACTTGCAGATAATCTTAAGATAGCTGGTAGGGCAGTCCCTCAATCAGACCTGGTTACTCAAATCCTAGAAGGATTAGATGAAGAGTACACACCAATTGTTGTGCAAATCAACAGTAGAGATCATATTACCTAGGGAGAACTGCAATCAACCCTTATGACCTTTGAAAGCAGACTAGAACATCTAAATTCAGTCATAAATGAATTAGCTTGAATTAATCTTGATCAAACTTCTGTCAATTTCTCTCAAAGATCAGACTCAAATCATCACTACAAGTCCTAAAGACAAAATCCTGGAGGAAGGTTTTCAAACTACAATAATTTCAGAGATGGAAGGAGAGGCAGATTTAGGGGAGGAAACTCAAGCAGTAGTGACACACCAATATGTCAAGTGTGTGGCAAGGTTGGACATAAAGCCAACATCTACAACTACAGATATGATGAAAGATACTCAGGTACATCACCTAACCAGAGAACCTTCTACAGCCCCTCACCAACAGCCCTTATTGCATCACCAAGCATTGTAAGCGATCCAGCCTGGTATGCTGATACAGGAGCCAGCAATCACATAACAACAGAAAAAGGAAACATCGACTCAGCCAAAGAATATACCGGTAAGGAAAAAATCATGGTTGGTAATGGAAATAGACTGCACATCTCACACTTTGGTAACATTCACATCCCAACTTTGAATGATAAAGTGCTTATGTTAAACAAACTCCTGCATGTACCTGAAATCAAGAAAAACCTTGTTAGTGTTTCAGAATTGACTGCTGATAATCAAGCATATATGGAATTTCACTTTAACTGTTGTTTTGTTAAGGACAAACTAACGAGGGAAATAATGCTGCAAGTGAAGCTTAAGGAAGGGCTGTATCAACTGGATCTTTCTCACCAAAATTCTAAGTCTCACTCACTGAAGTCTGCTCATCCAAATAAACACTGTTGCTATGCCTCATCTCTCAGTCCCAGTCAAAAGTCTAATCCTAGTCAAGAGTCCAGTCAAGAGTCTTTAAATTCCCAAATTGATGTATGGCACAAGAGACTTGGACATCCATCTATTCAAGTGGTGTCTCAAGTGCTCAAAAACTGTAATCAAAGACTGAAAGAAAATGAAGTTAAAACTTTTTGTGAAGCTTGTCAATGTGGCAAATCTCATCGACTGCCATTTCCCTTATCCACCTCACATGCTAAAACTCCTCTTGAACTCTTACACACAGATTTATGGGGCCAATCACCAATCTAATCCACATCAGGTTTCAAAAACTATATAACCTTCTTAGATGACTTTAGTAGATTTACTTGGATATATCCCCTAAGACAGAAATCCGAGGCACTCAATATATTTGTCCAATTCAAAAATTGGTTGAAAACAAGTTTGCTAGCAAGATAAGAACCCTGCAAGCTGACTGGGGAGGAGAATACAGATCCTTCACCAGGTTCCTAACACAAGAAGGGGTTGAATTTAGACATCCATGTCCTTACACACCTGCACAAAATGGAAGAATTGAGATAAAACATAGACACATAACAGAAACAGGTCTTACCCTCCTAGCTCAAGCTAAATTACCTTTAAAATACTTGTTGGAAGCCTTTCAAACTGCCACTTACCATATAAACAGAATGCCAACACCAACACTCAAAATGAAATCACCTTTCCAAGCTCTCTATAGAAAAGAACCAGACTACAAACTGCTAAAGATCTTTGGGTATACCTGCTTCCCTTGCCTAAGGCCCTACCAAAAACACAAGTTCAGCTTTCATTCAACAAAGTGTGTCTTTCTTAGGTGTAGGGAATCACATAAAGGGTTCAAATGCTTTAGTTCATTAGGAAGAGTCTATATTTCAAGGCATGTAATGTTCAATGAACTTGAGTTTCCTTTTGAGTCATTATTCTCAGCACAAAATCAATCCAACTCTGCTAAACATGAAGCAGTTGTGTCATATTTTCAATTCTTCCCTCAGTAAATCAGATCGAATTCCATATCCAGTCCAGTTGATACAACTTGTCCTGAAGCAACCATCACTCTGCATAATCCACCTTTTAGTTTAAGTAACACTCAACATGAAGGTTTAAACATTGGTGAGGCCGAAATCAGTGGTGAAAATTTCACCAGAAGTGCAGATGAGTTGGAAACTAAAGTTGANTCTATATTTCAAGGCATGTAATGTTCAATGAACTTGAGTTTCCTTTTGAGTCATTATTCTCAGCACAAAATCAATCCAACTCTGCTAAACATGAAGCAGTTGTGTCATATTTTCAATTCTTCCCTCAGTAAATCAGATCGAATTCCATATCCAGTCCAGTTGATACAACTTGTCCTGAAGCAACCATCACTCTGCATAATCCACCTCTTAGTTTAAGTAACACTCAACATGAAGGTTTAAACATTGGTGAGGCCGAAATCAGTGGTGAAAATTTCACCAGAAGTGCAGATGAGTTGGAAACTGAAGTTGAGTTGCCCCAGAATATTGAAAGTTTTGAATCAGAACATCAACAATCAGCTGGTGATAATCTGGGAGACCTGAATCAACCAAGATTAAGTAATGTGATCAAACATCCCATGATCACAAGGGCAAAGGCTGAAATCTTTTAACCCAAAGTATACCTTGGTGAATCAGTTAAAAACAGTCAAGAACCTTCAGAACCTAAGAATGTCAATGAAGCTCTCTTGGATAAGGACTGGAAGAATGCTATTGAAGAAGAATTCAGTGCATTGATGAAGACTAAAACTTGGAAACTTTGCCACCATCACCAGCATATAACATAGTAGGAAACAAGTGGATTTTCAGAATAAAACGAAATACAGATAGATCAGTTCAAAGGTTTAAGGCAAGACTGGTTGCA
>CAIGRL010299457.1:0-15749 GCA_903798325.1 Fraxinus xanthoxyloides
TAATAGATTGATGAAAAATGTATAGTTGAAAAAAAAAAGAAAAGTTATTGATGTGAGAGAAAATATTATTTTATTAAAGAACATGTAGTTGAAAATTAATAGAAGAATGAGAATGAAAATTTTAATATGTACCAAACAGGGGTTTAAACACGATACATCCATACCATTTTTATCTATCTCATCATAATTTCTTCAACCATTTTATATACATCCGCACAATTCAGCATAAAAACCTATAGATACACTCACCAATGAAAAGATGTAGTCTCTTTATCAATTGTACTATATGTTATTTTATGGCATCAATTGTTCTTATTAAATTCATTAATTTAAACACGATATATCCGTACCATTTTTATCTATCTATCTATCTATCTCATCATTACTTCTTCAACCCTTTTATATATATCTACACAATTTAGCATAAAAACCTATAGATACACTCAACAATGAGGAGCGATGACTCTTTATCAATTGTACTATTTGCTATTTTATGACATCAATTGTAAATTCATTAATTTAAACACGCTATATATATACCACTTTTATCTATCTATCTCATCATAATTTCTTCAACCCTTTTATATATCGAAAATTCTATTTGTACACAATATTTTACTTAATGGGTGCCATAATGGACAAATGACGCCTCCAATAACCCTTTTATATATGGAAAATTCTATTTGTATACAATATTTTACCTAATGGGTGCCATAATGGATAAATGGAGGCCCCTACTGGGATGCCTCCCATTAGGTAAATGGTTATGTACTTGTAGGATAACCCTTTTATATATATCCACACAATTTAACATAAACACATATAGATACACTAAGCAATGAAGACCGATGTGGTCTCTTTATCAATTGTACTATTTGTTGTTTTATGGCATCAACTATCCTTATTAAATTCATTAATTTAAACATGATACATCATACCATTTTTATCTATCTGTCATAACTTCTTCAACCCTTATCATATATATCCACACAATTTAGCATAAACACCTATAGATACACTCAGCAATGAAGAATGATGTAGTCTCATTATCAATTGTACTATCGGCATCAATTGAATTGTGTTTCTATTTGGATGTTTCCTTGATAAAAAAGGAACTGGATCATTCTATGTGAATTCAAAAGAAGAGATTAAAATATCCGTCGTTGAATTATATTACTACCCCTGCATGTACACACAGGTGAAGCCAGAGCTGTTCTTTCTCTGAATTTTTGTCTAAATTCAATTCCACCACCATTGTTATCATAAGTATAAAAAATCCTATCTCCACAAACATTGTCTCTGTGTAATTGACGGATATCTAAAAATATCATTATCCACAATTATGTGGAGTTAATTGTTTCATTTGGCCACTGAACTTTACCAATCATTACGGACTACCCAGTGTACTTTACGATGCTTCCAAACATCCATTGAACTTAACTCCGTTTCACCAAAATGGCCATCGAATGGATTTCATCCATGAACACCGTGACGTGGAAGACGAAATGCTGAGTTGTCTATTAAAAACGCAACCAAAAATCACACGTGGATGACAAATCATCCAAATACAACCTTATTAAAAAGACACTCCACCATTGCAATCAATATTATATCCATCCATGGAGAGAAAAAGGGAAAAACCTAGCCCTAGCCCCAAAATTTGAGTTAACTGCATTCACCATCAAATTGGAAATCCCAAACTCATGCACGGACGCCACGAAGAACCCTAGCCCCAAAATCCATAGTGATTTCACAATAACCCACGAAGAGACATATCCTCGAAATCGTTCGAAGCATCAATTTTTGTTTTGCTTGTTGAAAGGTGAAATGGGCAAGCGTATTCCGTTTGAAGCATGTATTTTATTTTCTGCATGTTGAAATGTGGAATTGATTTGTCCTAATTGCAAACATCAACACCACTACCTCTGAATTGATTCCATGGTAGCATTTTCATTTTTCAGCTCAATGAATGTTGATTTAAAAGGGCGAGCTAGCTGGTTTATTTCAAATGTTGTGATGTTGTGTGAATTAATTGTTTTGCTTGTTGAATGTTGCATTTTCCAGTTTTCAGCTCAATGACCGTTGATTTAAAAGGTTGGTTTATTTGAAATGTTGTGATGTTGTGTGAATTAATTGTTTTGCTTGTTGAATGTTGCATTTTCCATTTTTCAGCTCAATGAATGTTGATTTAAAAGGCCGGTTTACTTGAAATGTTGTGATGTTGTGTGAAAAGTCAAGAAAAATAGGGGTAACATTCTTAGAATTGCTTTTCCCAGGACACATATTACTTTAGAATGGCGGGTAGAAATAGGGGTATTTGTCATAGCTGTAGGCTGTGGGGTCACACGTTGCCGGAATGCCCAACAAAAACACGTTGTCGAGAATGTGCACTGGGTTTGTGAAATGTATGGAGGTAGAAAAAAAAATACAAAAAACATAGGTCATTTATTCTTATGTTGTACTAGAGGCTGTGGTTATTTCAAGTGGTTTGATGATCCATCGTCGTCACAAGAGACACCTTTGCAATTTGACGGTGAATCCAGTATTAATTCGAAGATGAAAGATCCGGTTGAAGAGTTGTCATCTATATTGAAGACGACCGTTCAATTAAAAGAAGAAGAACAGCTGGAGATATCTATCAATATAATGATTCGTAAGGGAAAAGGAGCTACCGAAGACAACGAGAAAGGAAAGGGAAAAGTTTCTTAAATTTCATCCAACTATGCAATTGGCAATTGTAGTAGTTGTTGTAGTAGGTTAAGGCATCGACACTTGGATGCGATGTTGTAGTAGATTAAGGCATTTCCTATTGTTGAAGATTTTAGATGTAGTCATCTCTCTGTAGTCATCCTGGTATCAAGTGCCAAGTATTTTATATTGTTGAATCAATTCATTTACGATTCCGGTGTCAAGTGCCAATCTCTCTGTTTCATCCCATCAGATTATTCTTATTATATCCCATTAGATTTAGAACAAAAGAAATTGGACATAAGTTGGTCTTGTAGTAATATTATTATTCAACAACACATTTATAAACTCCATTAGTGTAGTGACATTATGGGTCCTAGTTCATCGAGAAAAGCAATCACAAACTTCTATATTGGTAACCGATTCTGGTATATGATTTTGTAAGAATCATATGTCAACTTAGACAAAGGTTAAGACCCTGCGAATTTAGGTCGCCGCTTAATTTATATTCCAACAAAGGTTAAGTCCCTGCTTCACAATTTATATTCCCCACAAGTTTAACTTGAGAACAATAATCTAATATCCAAAATGACATTTCATTAATAATAGAGTAAATTTTAGGTAACATCTTGCAACTTTCAGATTCTACAGGGAAGATTACTACCAAATGAAGCATGTGGTGCAATAAAGATAACATATTAAATGTCACCATAAATGTATTTTTTTACAGTAGCTTCAGTAGATACATATACAATCTGCTATTTATCACTTAGATTAGACAAACAAAAATTCAGACTCTTCAATTCCCTAAAAAAAGTGAAATTGAAGTTTTGTAAGAACCACCACAGTACTTCAATCCCATCAAAAAGGCAGAACCTACAACAAAAGTAAACCTTATTAGGTATCATGTAAATGGAGTGACATATGCAACCAACAAAATACAAAATTACCTAGTTATGACTACTCAAAACACGCCCTATTACTGACTGTTTATGTGCCATGGTTGGACTGATTCAAAAACCATCTGTACAAAAGATTTTCCATTTTTGAATGCTCCAAAAACAAACACTTCAACTAGGATGTCACCGTCGAAGTCTGCGCATTCCTTCTTTTACGTGCCCTATCTGCTCTCAATCGAGATGCTTCAGCTGTATCAAAGCTTTGCAATTCATCGACCATCACTTCAAAATTTACTTCGGTTGTAGGAACATCAACACTCAGTAAGGTGGTAGCTGGACCTGATATGAGGCTCCTAGTTTGCATTTCCCAACTACCATGGGAGTAGGCATGAATGGGAAAGGTGGCATTTGTCCTTCATCTCGGTCGTGGGTCGATGACTATCCTCTCTTAGGCACTCTTTTGGCGATAATATTTTTCTACAAATCAATAAATAATTTAGAGTAACTCAATGACACAAAAGATCGCGTTCTTGTATATAAAAAATAGAAACACAGCCCCGATTATAACTTTACTTGCTCGTTACCTCCTACATTGCCATATTCGGACACAGGTTCTAATTCCGCTTCTAACTAGTCCTGTCACAAGTAAAATGAATCAGGACACATTTACAAAGTTAATAGTGCTAAAAAATAATGTCATGCTTACATCGGCATTAGGTGCATCGGGTCTATGGTGATATCTTTTATTGTGACCACATGCACTACATGTTGAACAAGTCATTTTCACGCGACCCTTCTTCAAACATTAGACTTTCCTTGTGAATGCTCGACCACATCTTCGTCCGCCCCCTTTCTCCTATTTATCTGCCTCTTTCCCTTCCGTGGGACGGTCCTCGACGGGAGGACTATATTGATGGCATCTACATGTAGCCATAATCTCATCCCGTTTATGGGGTTCAAGATGTTCTCTCTCCAGACAAATGCAATGTGCATTCTCAAGATTTTTCCACATTCTTGTGAAGTTTTCTCCGAATCTTAGGGCACAAACGACCAATGCATCTCATCATATTGTCTCGACACTTACGGATCCGAGTCATGAAGATTAATTGAATATAAGTAAAAATCGTAATAATCATCTTCTCCCTATCACCTCGCAATGTCTTGTCGAACACTTCGCAAACATTATTCAAAAGGATGTCGCTCTTTGCATGAACGGAGAAATGAGACCAACTCCATTCTTGTGGAGGCCTTTCCAATAACCATTTGTATGCTTCTTAATTCAGTTGCCTGATTTGTTGCAACTAATGTCGGTAGTCAGGAACAGTTTCGACTTTGTTGCACGCCACAAGTAATTTTTTAGAATTTTTCCCTTAAACCCGTGATTGAAGAATTTTGTGTACATATGTCGTACACAAAATCTGTGCTCGGCCTCAGGAAACATCCTCTGTCACATTCTATAAAATTTTTTGTCTGTCCGTCATCAATGTCCAACCTCTACCATTGTCAATCCCAACATTATCTGCAAGATACTTCATAAACCATCTCCAAGTATTTGTGTTCTCTCTTTCAACTAAAGCATATGCAATAGGATAAATACAATCGTTAGCATCAATTCCAACTGCAGTTATCAATATTCCTCCAAAACAACCTCTAAGGTGATAGCCATCAACTCCAACCAACTTCCTACAATCGTACCTAAATTCTATTTTACAACAGCTGAAACAAATATAGATCCCCTGAAACACCTATTGCTACAATGCGATAATCACGGTAGACCCAACATTGGTTCGTAAAACCTCAGCTGCATAAGACCTCAAAAGCCTAAACTGATCTTGTATAGTCACTACCAACAACTCTTTAGCATATCTTCTCATCTTCCATGCCACATTTCAACTAATATCTGTATGAAAATCTTTTTTTACTGTGGCCAAAATAAGTTATGTCTTTCGTTCGGGATCTGCCTCGAATTGTTCAACGTACCATTTGGTTAAAAACACATAATTGTAATGTTTGTTAAATTGGTCACGACTACATGTATGCTCTGCTGTATAGGATTTCACGTGTAGTCTCTCGGGAGTATTAAATGCAAATGCCCATATCCTCCATGTACACCCATAGTTTGCAAGCTCCTTTTGCTCTTCTATCCTCATTTACCTTAAACTTCACATTATATCCATTCATCACACCATATGTCCTTACTGCTTCTTTAATTGTCCAATATCAAAATGTGGATTCTCCATTCCTGAATTGAAAGAAAATTCAGGAAATCGATAACCACTCTCTTCGTCAGAGGAGCATTGGGGCAATAGCTCCTCTAACGAAGGATAATCCAAATCTTCTACTTCAATATCATTATCCTCAGTTGGTTCTTCCTCTACTACCCTATCACATCTATCCAACCCCACTTCATTTCCATCTATCACGTGTCTGTCGTACAATGCATCGTCGTCATCAGATGCAACGTCATTATCAGAATCTATGAAATTTGGATCTTCAACAACATGTCACAACATCAAATAGCAGCAATCAGAATTCGAACCTTCAAAAGAAAATAACTCACCGTCACTCCAAATGTAGAAATATATACCAAGTACAGTGCACGAATATGAATTCATTTTGTGCATCATTTGAGCTCATGAGAATTTGTGCCTGCTCTATACACCAATTCAATGTAACTACTTGAATCTTAAATTTCCACTGTCAACAATGACCGATACTTTACAAACCATCCAATAATCCAAAATCAAAATTAGCACCCCTTTATGTAATGCACGCCTTAACGTTACGAAACAAGAGCAATAGCATTCATGAAAATTTACCTTCACTAACTTCGTCGTCCATGAGCACGCTTGCAAATTAAAGTCTGCGTTCGCAATAGCGAAATGGGGATGCCCGTTTCTGCAAAAATTGAATCCCCATTTCAGTTCTAAATCGATTTGGGGATTACATTTGGGGATTGTGGTTTTCAAATTTTAGGTCCATGGGAAGGTGCACGAGTTATTTTTTTGGAATCGATTTGGGGGCTAAGGCTTCGATTGAATGAGGATTTTTGCCATTTTCATTGTAATGCAAGTGTTGTTTGGGTGATTTTTCCATCACGTGTGTTGCTGTTTACCATTTTTAATAGACAACTCAGCATTATGTCTTCCACATCACAGTATTCACGGACAGAATCCATTCGCTGGCCATTTTGGTGAAACGAAGTTAAGTTCAATGGCTATGGAAGCATTATAAAGTACAGTGGGTAGTCCGTGACGATTGGTAAAGTTCAATGGCTAATGAAACAATTAACTCCAATTATGTATATACTAGGATCTTTATGTTGGAGTCTGTATGCATGTGCGTGAGAGCAAAAGGGGTCATTGGGAGGGGTATAATAGGATCCTACATGAAATTTCCAGTCTTGATACACATTTTAAAAGTTAGCCTGGAATGGTGGTGGGGCTACGACAACGGTGCTGTAAAGAAAAAATAGAAAACTCCAGCAATTTTCTTCAAAATAATTTAATGAGAATAAATATTAGTTAATGAATTAGAGTGATATGTTTTTATTTAATTTTAAGTAAATTTACATAAAATTAGAAATATTATAAAATCCTCTTTATATATATATATATATATAGAGGCTCCTTCATTGTAATATAGTCCATAATCAACTATTCCATAAAGAATAAAACCATTTGTATGAAAATGGTGTTCCAGAATTCTTACAGAAATCTCACATGGGAGGTGGGCTCCACATGAATAAAATATTGATTTGTATTCTGCCCATTTTTTGTCCGTACATTGTTCTATAGACAACAAAGTTGATTCCATAAATGCTACGCCTACAAGTTGTTAAGTAAAAATGGCAAGTGTACAAGCTGCCTCATTAATAGAGCACTGTTCTCATTAAGACCTTTTATCTAATTATCGGTTAACTATAGCTAACCTCTATTTCTATGAAAATAAAATAAAATTTAATGTGATGATTTTCCTAAAAACCTATTTAGTTATATAAAAAAAATGCAAATTAAAATGGATGTATGCTCAACAATTTTTGGTTTTCAAATCAATATGAAATGTGATAGGGATCAGAAATTCATTTAATTATTCTCTCTTCTAACAATCAAATTACAACAACAATGGACTTTGTGTATCTTTAGTAAAACTAATCATACTTAACTCAGTAAACTCAATATGTTGAATCCTATTTTTTTTACATTAGTTTTGATCTAATTTCAATCACACATTTCCAATAAAGTAATAGAATTAATCTACTTGTACAATGATGGTTGACAATGTTTGACGTTGCAAAATTTGGACAGTTGATTTAAAAAATAATTTTTGAATTTTTTTGAAATGAATGAATGTGATGATGCGAAATCATGATTTTCAACCATCATTGTACATGTAGCATGATTCAAAATAATATTACATGATAATTCAAAATTTTTCCTTATTTTTTAACCACACATCCTAATTATTCTTTAATCAAGAGCATTCAATATATGAACTTGAGCTTTTTGTTTTCTTAAATCTCAGCCCTCTTAACCTTTTTTATATTGTCATGCTTTGTTCTTTAACTTTTATCTTATTCAAGTCGGTCACTTGGCTTTTTAGAATTGCAAGTTGGTTCCCTGTGAGATTTCTATTTGGTTTTAGTCCGTCAGCTCTATTTTTTATATACTTTTAATCCTTCCACTTTCGATTGTTTCCAAACAAGTCTGAACTTTTCGGTTGCTCTTTAATTCCACTCTTATTTCTCAATTAAGCTCTGATTGATCTTCTAGTCGAGAATTTTACCTATAAACACAACATATACACACATTCAAATAGTCAAACATTGAGGTAATCTTTAAATTGAGGTAGTTTCCAATTCTTGGAGTTCTTTTGGCAAAGTAATAGTGTACAAATATTGATTATGTTTGAAGTTCTTTAACTTTATTTGTACCTTTATAGAAAAGGATGGTTTCAATTTTTCAAACTTGGATTTGTAGATTTATAGCAAGTACAATGCTGTGTTGATATATGGCGAATAACGATATTTTTTTCCCAACAATTATGTAAATGTTGACAAAGTCATAATTTAATCACTTCAATATGGTTCTACTACCTTAATTTACAGTGTATTCTCTTGACTTAATATTGAAGTGGCGTTTTCTATTCTTTGTGCTATTTTAAGAAACAAATTGAAGATCATGCTACTTTTCAAATTTGTGGGTCAGCAATGCCATCTTGTTAATATTTTATGGCACTAATATTACAATTTTTTTTCTCTATTTTCCTAATATATGAAATTTAACACATTGTTCCAATAAGGTTCAAGGTTGTCTATACTATCTAGCCTTGAGATAGTTGTGACATATTGATTAAAAATTGAAGGGAAAATTATATTGTCAATACCATAAAGAAGAATTACTTTTAAAACTTCATTAGAAAAAAGGTCATCCCACCTAGGGTTCGGACAATCCAACTCTTATTTGGCTAGGTTAAGACTTGATATAGTTTGAGACTAGTCATGCAACAAGTAAATATGTTTAAAAAGTAAATGTATACAAATGAGGAGTTGATAGTTGATACAGTTCGAGACAAGTCATGCAGCGAGTGAATATGTTTGAAAAGCAGATGCGTGTTTGGTATAATTCAAAATCCAATTAAAATTGAAAATATAGCTGTTATTGAGTCCAACTCATCTTATAAAAGTCAACAATAACGACTAATTTTTCAATTTTAATTCGATTTTAATCTCTACCGAACACGCTCTAGATGTATAGATGAGTAATCGTCGACCTTGAAAACTTAATTTTATTTATTTAAAAAATTAGCCAAATAAAAACATTAAAAACAGGAGAAACTTCAAAAAATAGAAAATAGAACAGGAAATAAACATCTGATTAGTATCATATCGAAATCATGACCCACCATTAACCCAATTCACAAGATCCCAATTTTTTTCCCGCAAACCCCAAACCAGGCCTTGCCGTGTAGATTTTCCCGCAAACCCCAAACCAGGCCTTGCCGTGTTCTACAATCTGAAGCCATTTTTCAGACGGGCTCCGAGGAAGTAGGAGAGGAAATAGGTTTCAGAAACTCCGATAAAAGGGTTTTGATACATACACAAATATATCTGAGAGATAGAAGGAGGAGTCAGAGATGTCTCTAACTAGTGTAAAGATGTCGGAGGAAGTGTGGTTGACATGCCTGACTCATGCATTGTCCACTGAGACCGAGGAGATCATGGGTCTTCTTCTTGGTGACGTGCAGGTGGATTATTTTTGCCAGTCTCTTGGATTACACATTCTTTTCGGTTTTGCTTATAAAGTTGGAGACTTTATTCTGTTTTTTTTTTATTTTTTTGGTGGAACAATTATACTTATGTGTTTCTTCTTTTGTTTATTCTGTTGATTTAGCTGTGTTGATTATTCACACCCCTGAAATTTTAATGTAGATGGTTTTCTGGCCTGAATTTAATCTGCACTTCGAAAATTTGGATTCTGAAATGAATTCTGAATTGGGTTTTGCAAGATTGAGAACTTTATCAAGTTCTGATATGAAAATTTTCTTTTAAGGTCTCCATTGCGCTCTGTCTGAAGTTCTTTTCCCTTAGGGAACATCATAGTTTTCCTCTTTCACTGATACAAACTTCCGGCTAGTGTTTTTATTGAGATTTTCCTTAAAAAGTCAGAAAATGCAATTATCTCTGTTTCTTGCCTCTCCTCCTCTACATTGTATATGTTTGATTAGGGTGTTATATTTTGCTTGCACACGAACACAATTAAACTAGTTCTATTTTTATGCAGCATTCAAGAAATGGAAATGTGACCGCATTGATATGGGGAGCCCTGCCACAACCTCGTTCTGATCGTAGGAAGGACCGGGTAGAGACTAATCCAGAACAGTTGACTGCTGCATCAGCTCACGCTGAAATATCCTTTTTAGTGATACTTACTCTTCCTTGATATCTTGGTTTAGTGAAAATTGATGCATAATATGTTTGCTACCTTTGCAGAGTGCAAAGAAATACTGGTTCTGGATGTACCTAATTTCCCATAATGTAATAAATATTTGAATTCAAACTTTTTCTACACCTTATATTTTTTTTGGAGCTGAATTTAGTGGATTACAATTGTTAAAGAAAAAAATAGCTAGTTTCTTCAGGTTCTTACACTTAACTATACCGAAGTATGTGGAGTGAAATCTCACACAATGGGGAATATGGTTCGCATTTGTTTGTGGTTTGTGTTGTTTGGTCCATCGATTATCAGTGACTATTTTTGTCTAATTAACTTCATAGCACAGAGTTACCATGGCAACAGGAATAACAACCAGGGTGATTGGTTGGTATCATTCACATCCTCACATTACAGTTCTCCCCTCTCACGTTGGTGAGCTTCTCAATAATGCTTCTAAATCCAATTGTACCTTTTGTATACTGGTTTATAGTAACTCATTATTTGTTAAACATCAAGCAGCCAGCATATTGTGGGATCAGTCGAATATACAATGAATCTACTAAAGTCCCTTTTACCAATACAACTAAATATGTTTCTTCTCTTTCGTGAGACCTTAAGTAGCAGTAAGTAATTTTCAGATGACCAGCATGTTGACTTGAACTTAGTGGTATAAAATCTTATGGATTCACTGGTGTTGCTTTTTTCACTGAAAAATTTAATTAATCTTGTCAATTGATTGGAAAAGCAAGTTAATGGCCTATTCTATAGAAATGTGCTTAGATAGCGAGCATCGTTTCTAAATTATCATCACTTAACATAATGATTGAGATATAATTCTTTTTTATATTTTCTAAAACAGCATCATGGATAAGGTGACCAAACTTTAGACGTGTTAATGGTCACCTTTTTAGAAGGGATTTAGTTGCTTCATGGAAATAAGCTAGTCATTTCCTAGGATGCCTTTTAGAATATTAGGTCTTTGAAAGCATTAATAATTTTCTGATCACTTGAAATTAGTGTATTTATCAGTTGTCCCATGTAATTTTTTCAGACGTGCGGACTCAGGCTATGTATCAACTGTTGGATTCTGGTTTTATTGGGTTGATATTTTCATGTTTCAGTGAAGATGCACAAAAGGTTTGTGTTAGTTTTCTATTGAGATATCTTTGCAAAAAATGCCTTCTAATATTAACTTAAATCATTGTAGGTTGGAAGGATTCAAATCATCGCGTTTCAGTCTTCTGATGGGAAGCAGAATCACGTTGTTAGACCTGTTTCTATTTCCCCACAACAGAAAAGTTTTATAGATATTGAATCATCGTTAAGTTCCTCACAGAACACAGTGACTAGATCAGGCTCTATCAAAGAAAGTATCGAACAAGATACTGGTGATTCTGGTGCAATTATTAACAAACATTTGGTGGGTCTGATTTCCCTGCTTTTCTTCTGTATCTATTAGGAAAGCTTTTTCCTTTTAATATTTCTTTTTCAACTGTGGTACTCAGTGTTTGATATTCTGAGTTGAAACATAGCCATACTTACTGCCTCGATTGAGGAAAAAAATTTAATATTTTGGATGTGTCTGTTTATCAAATTTTTTCAAAGAGTTTGCTGACTTGAGACTTGTCCCCGCTTAGACTGACAACTGTCACTTTTGATTCAGAATGCTATTTGTTTTTACTTTTCATAGCTGATGTACATCAATTGTAACTGATTGGGTAGGTCGGGGATAAATCACATGACTTTGGAGGATTTTCTGGGAATGCCGATGCCCGAGTGTTAGACAATTACAATGCCAACAATATAAATAATGCAATTCATGATTTAGATCCCATGGAGATGTCAGATGGTATGCAGGAAGCAATGCACCTTTCGAATTTGGAGATGAGGTAAAATGAGTAGTTCTCACATCACTTTCTATCCTATCTTTAAATGTGTTTTTATTGTTTTCAAGCATTAGCATTTTAAAAGTTAGCTTGATTTTAGCCCAATTTGTTGGACAAGTTTTCAAAAAAGAAGGAAAAAGGGGCAGCCAGGAAGAAGAAGACGGCAAACCCAGAAGTGAGAAAACCAAAGACAACTGACAGTATCCATGCTAATTGAGCAACAACAATTGTATTCGCGTAACTGTTCGACGAAGCTGGAAAATCTTACTGAGCTTGCTTAATTCCTTAATTAAATGATAAATTTGAAAAAGAAAACATGACAGCAGTTGTTCTCATGTCTTTGAATTCTTATCTGGATTTGAAGATCTCCCTTCATTGGCTATTTGGCTTATGATTGTTACAAGTTATTATGGGAAATAGCACTTGCAAAATGATTTTTGATATCTTCGAGACATTTTTATCGCTTTTCCTTTTATCGTTTCCCAATATCATCTTGCATGGATGTATCTCAACCTTTCCAATGTCTTGCAATGAATGCTGAGAGTATCTACATGGGTCTCAGAGGAAAAGTTGAGATGTGCGAATATGTATAGCTTTCTCACCTTGATAAAAGTAGAGTATAGGTACCTTTAAGTAGGTAAAAAGGTGGATAAGGTAGGGAATGCGCTTGAATTTTGTAGTGATAATGTCAATTTAGTATTATTAATGTGAAAAATTATTCCCTCAAGGAAAGCTAACATTATTTTAAGACATCTAAACAGATAAGAAGGATCTTGGAGACATTATCAACAATTACATATTTATATTTATTAATGGCATTAAATTACCTGTTTGTTGGGAGAGTAAAAAAATGAATGGATAAAGCTGTTGTTGAAGAAAACATTCTGAGTCTTTATCTGCTTGCTGAATTATGCCATTTGTCTTGACTGCTCATTATGCATAAAGTTTTGTTGGAACTTTGAAGTTTGTATAGTTGAAAAGGATGAGATAGAGGGTAAAGCTTAATGTTATTTATGAATGGAACGTGTTAGCTTCAGGTACAGAACTGGAAGGACACCAAAATTCTTTCACATATTCTATGGGAATTTTAGGCTTTGGCTATCTATGTAGTAGAATTAGTACATTTTAACAGCACAAATGAATTTGGTGGACTACCAGAAGAAATCAAATTAGGTGCTTTATTGAAAATTGATGTTTGATTATGATACTGAAGTACTAAAGTTGTTTATATGACCAGCTTTGAATACTCATTATCTCTTATCTTGTATTGCCTCTCAGCCCAGTTATTTTGTCTGTCTTTGTTTGTAAGTTGCATTCAACTCAAATCTCTGGAAATCTCACGTGCATGTATAGATGATATATTTGTATGAAGCCCAAATAACGTATTTGGTCTGTTTCTATAAGTTTGGGTCAGTTAATGCGTCTTCCCTGTTCTAATATTTCATTCAAAAGGTATAGCAGAGGTTCAGTTCCTTTCCTTCCTGAGTCTGGTTTCTTACTGCATTTGCTTTTATTTGTTGTTCACTCGTAACAATAGAGGGGGCATTTTTTAGTATATTTAACAGTTGTCATATAATGATGTTCTCTATATGAATGCTTTTTGTTTCCTGGCAGTGGTGCAGAATTTGTGAGAAAGGAAATTCCTCTTCATGTACTACCAACCTCGTCCCTTCTCAATCTGGATTCACCACTGTCTTCATTTACAAATCTTCAGCGTGTTTTATATGAAGAGGAGCGGACTGCTTATAAGCAAGCAATCGTTCAAACTATGAGGTAACATTATCTGACTTGATTGAAGCATGACCAGTTCATTCTTATTTCATTACACTCATTTTGTCCAACTTGGGTAGGGAAGGAAAAGTGCACCCGCTTACTTATATACATCACACATCAACTTATCAGGCTTCCATGTGCAAAATGATAGAATATTGGTAAGATGCAGTACAACCTTTTGCACCAGAAACTTCGGCTTGACGTTTGCTTATATTAATTATGTTACTTGAACTGCAGCTTAAGCCCTGCCATAAATGTTCTTCAAGATCAGTTAAGAGAGAATGAAGTTCGGGTAATGATCATTTTAGATTTTTTGTCTTGTAGCATTTCTTTTTCCAGTTTCATATTGTGAATTAAAGAAAGAAACAAAATAAGAGAAAGACCTACCTATCTAATTCAATGCCATCTGGGTTTCCCTTTAAATTTGAGCCTTTTTCATATGCTAAAACTTTTGGGGGAAGTTTTGATTGTTTTGCTGAAAATTTAAGTGCCTGTTTGGGCTCTCCATTTTTTGGATAAAAATGCATTTTGGAACAGTAGATTGATGGAGAACGAGTTGTTAAAAAATAAGGTAAAGTTTTAGGTTTGTATGTAATATTATTTTATTGAAGAATGTATGGTTGAAAAGAAGAGAGAAAAATGTATTTTGAAAATAATGGGAAATGTTATTTCTTGGAGAGTGAAATAGTTGACAGGTTCCTGAAATGATACTGAAGCTCTCTCTTACCAAATACTACAAGGAAGTTAATAATATAGAGAGAATTAATTTATTCTATTTATTCCTTGCTTGATTTTCTGAAATATTTATGGTTCTGAAACACTTTCTTTTATTCTCTAATCCCTTTTTAATACCAAAAAGTTCAAGATTTCCTCTCGTTTGCGTGTTTATTCTCTCATCTTTATCGAGTCTGATGCTACAATTTTACATTGTATTTTTTTGCTGAAACAGTTAAAATTGCTTGCTGATGAAGCGAAGGTTTTGGAGTCGGAGATTTCACGAGGAAGCGAATCAAGTTCTTCACCTCGTTCTCCATCCCAAGGGCATCGAGGTAGTCCATCTGGTCATAGAGACTTGTATCCTACTGCTTTCAACCAAACTAGAAATGTTGGGGGTCCTGGTAGCCGAAGCCGAAAAGGATTTTAGTCAGAGATTGTTCTATGTACTATGTTTGGCTTTTTTGCTTCAATTGAGCCACCCTTTTGTTAGTGTCCCATGTTCTTGCTAAATCTTGCACAGGTTTATGCTTTTTGTGGGATTTGTATACTGTACTTTTTTGTGGCCCCTATGTGAAAACTGCCTATGCCAATCAAGTTCGTACGGGTATATACATGGATTATTGCAAGTTCCAGATGCATATACTTTTCAAAACAAGAAGTTATTTTTGTTGCAGAGAAATTGTTTGTTGGACACAAAAAATATTTCAAATTAATATTTATTTCAATGTTAAGCTTAGACAAACATGTTGATATCCTGTCTTTTACCTTGAGGTCGTCGCATTAGATCACATAAGGAATTTATTTAATTCTATTCAGTAGGACTGGGCGGGGAAAAAAAATAAAAAATAAAA
>CAIGRL010299472.1:0-14917 GCA_903798325.1 Fraxinus xanthoxyloides
AATAACTGTATTCTTTTTCATTCGTTTGATTTTTTGTCACATAGATTTTTATCAAACAAGATTTTAACAAGACTGTGGGTGTACAAATAATCATCAAAGGGATAGTATTATAAAATAATGAGATAAATATTGATGATTATTTAGTATTATCATAATATATAGATAAATCTTATCTAGTTCAGAAAATTTATTTCATTCCATTGTAACTCTTATTTTAGACTCTATAAATACTAATTTTGATTCTTAATAAAACACATTTATTCTCTCTTCTCTTTCTCTCTCTTTTATAACATAAAGCTATTTATTACAAAAAAAAATTAATTTTTTTTTAAAATTCAATAAAGACCCTACACTTTTGCAAGTGAAAAGCCGAATTTATGTACGAGAGGCACGACCATAGAGAATATAATTTGACACGATGGAGGAAATTAAGGGCGTGTTTGAGACATATTATTTTGAAAGAATATATTCTGGAATGGTAGATTAATGAAGAATGTGTGGTTGAAAAAGAAGGAAAAGTTATTGATGTGATGGAAATTATTATTTTATTGAAGAATACGTGGCTGAAATTTTAATATATACCAAATAGGGGCTAAAGATGTAAATAGAGACAAGATATACGACTTCTCTACTCCAGATTTGCAACTCATCCACGTGGATCGTTTGTTATATTAAGTGGGTGTTTGGTGGATATTAAAATTAGATTTTTAATAGATTGTGATAGAAGTTTTTTGAAATGTATAGTTGAAAAGATGTGGACCCATGAAAGATGTAATTAATATTGATTGTTTGATTTTGATTTAGATTAAAATCCGAATTTTAATCCGTACAAAACAAGGCCTAACTATTAGTTCCTATATCTTGATGTGATCACCTATTTATTAGACGTGAATGCATTTTTCTATTAATAAAAAACATTATTAATCCATGCATATTAGGCCCTTGTTTTGTTGTCATTAAATTTTAGATTTTAGTCTAAGTCATTCTATAACTTTTTAACTACACATTTCATCAATTTTTTTTAAAAAATTTGTTAAAAATCTTATTTTAATTCTCACCGTACAAAGATTAGGTACTTGGCTCGTGTTAGGGTACGATTTGGTATAAAGACAATCAAGCTCAAAAAACTTAACAATCATCATGGCGTATTAAACTAAGACAATCATCTTCAAAGGATTGATATTAAAATTTAATTTCTCTTGTAATATTTTGGAAAATTAATCCTACACTTGAGTAGAAATAATTCAAATCATTTTTATTTTATTTTTTGAAAAAAAGGGTCGCCCATGTGGATTAACCCGAATCGGTTTGCATGAAGATGAATTTTGGAGGGGGAGTTGAAAATTAAATTTGAAAGTTAACTCCCTCAATCAATAACTTCTATATACACCCATTCTACCAAAACCACATATCATACATGCAAAAATTCGATTTTCTAGATTGAGAGAAAAACACGAGTGTGGTGGCTTGATGTTGTAAAGTTTGACCACACGGATAAATTCAAAAAAGTCAAAATTGATCAAACGGACGAATAAAAAAAAAATTGATGCCGGATGCACGCGCCAAGGAAGCATGTTGTTATTATTAAAAAAAAAAAAAAATGCCTGAAAAGCAATTTACAGTAATTGCCGTTTTACATTTCAAAAGATTGGAAAATTGCAACATAGTCCCTAAAATATTCTTTTTTTATAATAGCAATTAAAATTAATTTTGAGATAATCAAATATATTTTTAAATTTTTAAAGTTGAAATAAATTTATAAAAAGCATTAAATTTTTTATTTTTTTTACTTGATTAAATTTTGAAAATATCTTTATAAAATCAAGAATATTTATTAATTGGTATTTGACTAGCTGGAGTCATTTCTAAGTTGAGAAATATTTCGAAAGTATTTAAAATACCACGTTTTATATACGTTCTTGAGTTGTGTGGATCTTGATTATGTTATGTGATCCATTATGACTAATTTTCAATTTTTGTGCTCGATCAAATATGGCTAGATCAACACGCACTTTTAGCATCCTTAGAGGATAAGCTAGTAGAACACAGACTATGGAACATGTTGAAAAATTACGTGCTTACAAAAAATATGAAATGAATCCACGATATAACGTAGTACACCACATAAAATATCTCCATGCAATGCATTGAGAAGTGATGCATTTGGGATAGCCTATATGTAAGGTGGAGAGTATGTATCATCTAACGAGGACACTTCTTAAACATGGGCATGATATTGCTATTGAAGTTTTAGATAACTCACCACTTCTAAACTACAGCTTTCTAATTAAGATCTTGATGAGGAAATAGAATTCAGAAAATGAGAATTTTATAATAAATTTAGATATGTATTGTTAGTTCAAATTGTCGAACAACATCTATGTAATGTTCTTTTCATATCTAATAATTGAATCGAGAAGTTTATTCCGATCACATGTACATATGTGACATTTTGTGATTTATAAATATATATTTTATTTTTATTACAAATAGTCCAAATGTATTGCTTTATACATGTTTAATTATTTAATTTAATGAAAGTTCTCAGGTTGAAAGAGTTTATGCAATTCTGACCTAGAACCTATGATTTTTCACTATAAAATTAATTTTGTGATAATGAAACATTATGATAATGGACGATGATTGGAAATTTAGTGAATTTTCGACTTCATGTCTAGTATTAATTATCATAAAACATAATTTGTACGAGTGTAAAATGATATATATATATATATGTGCATAAATTGACATTTATATGATTGTTCTAAAATTTTGACAAACCATGACATTTAAGAATATTATAATTGACCTTAATAAGGGTGACAAATTGAATGATGATAACTATAACACTTGGTGTCATAAAATTTGGTATGTGTTGGAGGAATATGATTACCTTCAGGACATTAACCACATGATAGAAGATATAAGGGTGGGTCAACATGCTCAACAAAGAAGGGATCATGAAACTTACTGTTCGTGCAATTTTGGTAAGTTTCGTCATGGACGATCTTATTCATGAGTGTTAGCAATTCCTGACGGCTCATGACAGCCGGACATATCTGAGAGAGAAATATGGTAGTAGTAGTAGTAGTAGTATGACTAGACTCAGAGAGCTTGACGATTAAGTTTGACGCCTACAATAAACCCCTTAATCATAACATCACATAGCATGTGAGGACCATGTCTACTACGATTAGGGAGTTGAAGTCGGCTAGTCACATACTCTCTGATGAAAAACAAGTTTAGGCTTTGATCCGCCCTCTTCTTGGTAATTGGGAACATCTAAAAGTCAATATGACTCACAATGATAGCATCAAAACAATTGTTGATGTTGCCCGCCATGTGGAATTCCTTGGACATACTTTTGTACCTGAATCTAATTTTAGAAAAGTTTCAGGCTTTAAACATAAGAAGTATGGTTCAAAGGTGGGAAATGAAAAGGAAAAGAGATTGGACAAGGATCTAAAAAGAACAAACTAAAGCAGAACAAGAAGGGTAAATGGTTTGGAAAGAAGAAAGATAAGAGCAAGCTGAAATGCTTCAATTGTCAGGTGCCGGGTCACTTTACTCGGGAATGTTCTGAGCCAAAGAAGGTATCTCTTGTGAATACTTCTTCTAAACTTATTTATGTTTCGAGCACTATTATGCTAACTGAATCTTATCCTATGTAGATTGTAGACTCAGGAGTGACAGACCATGTAACTAGGGATCGAGAAGCATTTGTGGAGTTCCGTCGATTTCGAGCTGGTACAAAGTGGATATACGTCGACAAAGATAATAGAGTGGAGGTGAAAGAGGTCGGTACATGTAAGTTGTAGTTGCATGGTGGTCGTACTATCTCCTTCATGATGTCTTGTTTGCACCAGGAACACGAATGAACCTAATTTTCGTTGTTGTTCTTTTAAATTTAAGTCTCAATTTGAAATTTTATGGTACTTCTGTTTGTATTTATAATGATAATGTATTTTCTAGATCTGGACATGTAGAATGTGGTTTTATAGTGTTGCATTATGATCCAAATACTTATAATTATTATGTTAATTGTTATTTTTCTATGAATGTATTTAGTTCTTCCAAAGATTTGAATGATACATATGTATGGCATATTAGATTATGACATATTGGGCAAGAGAGAATGAATAAGTTAGCTAAAGAGGCTTGCTAGGTTCAATCTCTGAGGTTTCATTACTTGTGAACATTTCCTAATAAGAAAAGCAACGCAAAAACCATTCAGTAAAGCTTTAAGAACCGAACTTCCATTGCAATTAGTCCATTCAGATATATGTGTACCTATGAATGTGAGGGCAAGACATGGAGCCTCTTATTTCATTACTTTTATAGACGATTTCACGCTGTATAATGTTCATTTGATTTCTCATAAGTCAGAAGCATTAAAATGCTTTAGACGATATTTAAATGTGGTAGAAAATCATGTAGATAGAAATGTGAAAGCCTTAAGAACTAACCAGGGGTGTGAATATCTATCCGAAGTGTTCAAAGAGCTATGTAATGACCAGGATTAGGCAGTCAACTATTCTCAATACACCTCAACAAAATGGTGTTGCAGAGAGAAGGAATAGAACATTGCTAGAAATAGTGGGGTCTATGATTGTGCAAGCTAACTTACCTATTTTTTAATGGGGAGATGATTTGTTAACTGTGACATATATTCTGAATAGAGTTCCCTTTAAATCAGTACCTACTGCACATTTTCAGCTTTGAACGGGTAGATCCCCTTATTTGAGTTCTTTTATATCCTAGGGATCAACTGCATATATCCATAATTCCTCAAGTGAGTTTGAAAAATTGGGTCATCAAGACAAGAAGTGTATCTTTATGAGATACTCAGACCAATCCAAATGATACGTCTTCATGGGTGAAAATCAAAATGTGACTATCACTTAGATAGAGTAAGGTGATGTGATGTTTCTTGAAAGTGATTTTCCTAATAGCGGAGAAATTAGAAAGGGAAAACCTTTGTTTAAATTAGATGATAGAGTTGTACTTGATGGATCAACTAAGGTGTAAAAGGAATCACTTCCACCTATTGATCCGAGTGGAACAATTTATCTCCAACTCCAAATGACAAGGTCACCGAGGAGCTTTCACTTAGTAAGAGTACTAGAAAAAGTATGCCTAAAAGTCATTTCGAGATTGAAGGGCAATTTTTCTTATTATCTTTACAAGATGATGAAGAGCCAAAATCAATACAAGAAACTCTATCATGCCCTGCAAAGGAAAGGTGGAAGAATGCAAGGAAAGAAGAGATGGAGTCTATGAAATCAAATGAAGTCTGCGTCTTGGTTGATCTTCCGATGGTAGGAGAGCTATTGGGAACAACTGTGTTCTTAAGATAAAGTAAAGAGCTGATGGGACTATAGAGAGGTATAAGACTCACTTGGTGGCAAATGATTATACTCCACAGAAGAGTATAGATTATGAAGAGACATTTTCACCAGTAGTGAGATTTACTTCTATTTGCCTACTCTTAGCTATAGTAGTACGTTTAGATTTAGAATTATATCAAATGGACGTGAAGACTGCCTATCTCAATGGAGAATTGGACGAAGAAATCTACATGCAACAACCAGTAGATTTCATTAAAAGAGGCCAAGAGAATAAAAGTTTATAAATTGAATAGATCAATTTATAACCTAAAACAATTTTTAGACAGTAGTACTTGAGATTTAACAAAGTGGCTATCTCGTACAATTTTGTCATGATGGATGAAAATCATTGTATTTATTTGAAAAGGTCCAATGAGAAATTTGTAATTTTATCTTTCACGTAGATAATATTTTACTAACTGGGAATGATAAGGAGTCCATTAAAACCATTAAAAATAGTTGTCCTGAAATTTTAAAATAAAGGACATTGGTGAGCAAATTACATATTAGGTGTTAAAATCCATAAAGACCATTCGAAGAGGCTTCTTGCTCTGTCATAGAAGCTATATATAAAGAAAATTCTTGAACATTTAAAAATGGAGAATTGCAATCTCATTGACGCTTCTATATCGAAAGCCAAAACTCTAAGTTTTTGTATGTGTCCTAAAACTCTTGAAGAAAAATAAAAAATATCCAGAGTTCCATACTCCAGTGCAATTGGGAGCTTAATGTACGCTATGATGTGTACTCACTCTGACATTTTTTATGTTGTATGTCTGGTCAGCAGGTATCAATCTAATCCCGGAAGAGAGTATTGAAAAGCTAACACATGTTTCAGACCATGTGTGCTTTCATAAGTAATGAGAAATGAAAGAGTTGATCACCTCTTCTTCATTATGTGTCTCTGAGGCACACATGATCTCATTTTTTATAACCTTGTGACTTTTGACCGTTTCTCGAAATTTTATATTGATGTTGCTAGTTTAGCATGTTGCCAATAACTATGGTTGATTCAGTTTGATGGGACATGTTTAGGAAAGCAGCTCACTTGAAATTAAAGGATTCAAGTGGGAAAGACTATTTTATCCAACATGTTAGCTTGTATTCACCGGCCAGACAATTTTATTAACTATTTGAGTTTTGCAACAAAATTGTGAATACAATATAAATAAGAAAATTGAGTATGTTCTTTCATTGATTGAGGGACCAGAAATATTCAAGCTAGTGTTATAAAATATGAATTTGGTATAGCAAGAAATATATTTCCTCTTCTAGAGTTGCTATATATCCGTAACAGGTGTGGTGTTGTGTACTCTTAACTTAACTCGTTAGTTGCACAATTCATTTATCTATATGAATTTGGAGATGTTGAGATTAATATAATTGACATTATATTAGAATCAAGTCAAATCCATCATGTGCAAGTGTAAAATGTTGAAAAAAAAGGGTTGTCCATGTGGGCAGACCCGAACCGATTTGCATGGAAATGAGGCATGGAGAGAGGAGTTGAAAGTTAAATTTGAAACTTAACCTCCTTCAATCATTAACTTTCATATACACCCACTCCACCAAAACCACATATCATACATGCAAAAATTCGATTTTCTAGATTGAGAGAAAAACACGAGTGTGGTGGCTTGATTTTGGAAGTATATCATTTCTAAATTAGTTCTTGAATTACGACTATCAAAATCTTTCCTTTGTGATCGAATTTCTAACGAAGGAGTGGATACAAGGCAGCGTAGAAGACGAGCAAACCGAAGGCAAGTGATTCAACCTTATTTTGGAATTTCAAGTAAGTTCTACAACTTGGAATTTGGTTATAAGTATTCAAGCACGTTTTACAATTTCTTTTGAACCAATTGAATTTCATGAGCCTGAATTCATACTCAAACCTGCAATTTCTTCATTTGTTTCATAAGGGAAAATTTGTCAGTGACAAAATATCAAGTATTCTTTTCTCAGATATGGAAAAACAATACCAGTGAAATTATCAATTCTATTGGGAAGCCTAGTTTATACAAAACTGCTACATCAAAAGACAATTTTAAGATCCAATACTAACAAATAAAAGTTTAATCCTTTCAAATGCATAAACTCTTGATCTGCGAAGTATGAAAAACCGTGCAGCAAAATCTTCATCGCCGGAAAAGCTTCGCCCATATATTTTGAATCATGTTACATACTTATACCAAGGAAATGTTATGCATGCAGGTCCTTGGCTGAATTCCATCCTGCGCCTCTAGGAGCACCTTCGGTTAAAATGCCTCCTTCACTTTCAATATTAATTAGAGGATCGGATTCACTTTCCTTGGCCTTCAAACATAAAAAGGAAGAAAGCATTAGCACATCGATTTTCTAAGTGAAAACTGCACTGTTAGCTTTCGACTATTGCCAGGAAACAAGTTGGTTATCAACCTTCAGATTCATTTGCACAATTCGTGTCCATGTCTCCACTAAATGGTCACATGACCCTCGTATGTTCAACTTTTGAAGCTAAGATTTTACTTTCCAACTTGGGCTAGTACCCAGAAATTAGAAGTCATGCATGTTTTCACGAGTGATGTGACAATTTTATAAAAAAATGGATACTTTCTGTCGTTGGGGGACTCGTGTGCTGCTATAATTAAAGGTTGGTGACCAACTTTCTACTCGAACAATAGAGGACCAATGAAACAATTTTTCCATTTTTTAAATATAATGGAAATACAGCAACGGTACGGGACAGGATGAATAATATTAGACGATAAGTATTGCAAGTACCTGAGACAATTGTGCAGCTGCTTCAGCAGCGGCCTTTTGCTGGCTCTCTACCGTGCAATAATAAGAATAAAGTACCATCCCAACAATTGCCACCAAGATCCCTAAAAGGTTTCGCCAGCTAAAGGGGTCACGAAGAAGAACGTAGCCAAAGGCCAAAACAAGGCACGTTTTTAGATGTCCTAGGACTTGATAAGTGACTGGTGATGTCTTCCCAATTACCAGGAAGGTACTGAAGTTCACAGAAACTGATATTAGGCAGGAAAGGACAATAAATGCCTGTAATAAAAAAACAATAAAGTTAATGCACCATGCAGCATGAAACAGTTGCAAGGATTAGAGTTTCGATCTTCACCAGCACTTGAGGGGTATAATTGAAAGCAAATACATTCTGATTCGTCAGAAACCCATCTAGAAATGGTCCAGTTATGAATAGAGTGATTGCTTGATATGGACAAGATTGATACAGGAGTTGGGTTGAAGAAACCTTGAACTTTTTCTGAATGGTATTTGTCATCTGAGTGTATTCAGTTAAGATTCCAAATAGTTACTGGGCCAAATCTATTTAACAGACAGCTGAAATTTCAGTATCATAACAGCTCGAAAAGCTAAATGAAAGAACATTTTTCTTCTTGAGACCATTTTTATTTCTAAAAGAAGCATGCTTGATCAGGAGAGGGGAAGGTGGGGGTGGGGGAGGGGATAGTTTATTGCAGAGAACAGGATGAGGATACAATTTGTGCAACGCAAGTTGTAAGAACTGCAAACAGAGACAAGATGGAACCCAGCAAATTTAGCTGAAGATCAGTCACTGTTGCGATTCCAACACCCATGAGAAGAATAGTGAGTGAAAGCTGGACATTCCTACTGCAAATGGGGGTGAAGAACTTGTTAGCAGTCAAACTTCGAAGCAATAGCATGCACAAAAATAGATTTGAATTCTAGAATATGTAGGAAAAAGCAATCTACATTGTATCAAATAAAGCTCAAGTTGAAGGAGCTTACGACATAATAACAAAAAAAAAAAAAAACAATGTCGGTTCTCAAATCAAAATATGGACAGTTGCCCTTCAGAACTTGAACACGGGATTGTTTTTTATTTTAGATCCAACTTGATTCTGTTCAGTCATGTTCATTGATAACAAGAAAACTATTCGAGAATCAACGGTCATAGCTTACATCTAAGCAATTATTTCTCCTTGGATCAAATTAAAGGCCACATCATAAAAAAATGTAGAATGGTTTGCTATGCATCTACCTGTAGACACTCGCCAAGAGCAAATTTTTACTGACCCTTGTTTTTACTAATTCTTTAAACTAGTGAACCAAATACGAACTTTTACTAGAATTAGATTTCGAAGTTAATTTGAAAAATAGTTGAAACATAATGAACTCAAAATAAAATTACTCAAGTTGACTAGAAAATCTATTATCCACCAGGGAATAGCAGTTTAATCTCTTTTCATTCTCCACGAGGAAGCGTCCCCCAACATTAAAAAATAAATAAATAATGTCAAAGAGTCCAAGGTCCAAGTGACATCAAGCACAATCAGCTTATTCATAATCGGAAAGTATACCACTTACACCACATAAGAATCACCACAATCAAATCAATATACTCTCCAGAGTCCAGAGAACAGAAATATTTGCTAATGGGAAGAAAATGTAATTCTTTGTCAAACTGAAAACTATAAATTTATTATCGCATTTCATCAATACACACACATACACACTACGCACTTTAGTATGGTTATTATATATATATTTTTTTTCTTTCTTTCAATAAACAGAAACCTAATACATCTGTAAAAGAACAGATATACCCAAGCAAGGAAAGAAAGGTCAGTACATAATTGGACCAACAAGAAAGAACATTGGCCCAAGGCTGAGGGCTCAAAATCTTGCATTGGCCCTTCTTATTTTTAGATTGTAAAACAGTTTACCAAGATAAAATCTGGAATCAAACCGATGCAAAGATCTAACCTGAATATTTTCCTGAAGAAAATAGTCTCTAAAAGAACTGTGCAAGGGATGATAGCCAGTTTTGTCATCTACAAACCAAGAACCATAAAATATAAACGTCAAAATACTGACTCAAATGAAATAAAAGAAATTGTACAAGTTTTGCTGACATGAATTTAATTGAGATAATTGTCAGAGTAGAACCTTCAACCTTATTGACCAATGACAGGTCAATTTCCAATACCCATTATCTAAACGTAATCATCCTACGAGATAATAAGATACTAGCTGGAGAAATGACAACTAAAGCAAGTAGATACTTTGACTGCCGGACATCAAAGCAAATGTTTGCAATCACCTTCTCTATTAGGCAACCATTTCGAGATATAAGGATCTACAGAGGTTGGCTCTAAGTTACTTGGATTTTCTAACCCTCTAGATAGGTTCTCGTACCTGCACCAACACCTTTTTCCAATCCCTTGAGTGGATTGGATAGTCTACAATGACTATATGATCCTCCAAAAATGAACATCACTGAACTCGGACAATGAATCTTACTTGATACTCCTGCCAGATTTTAAGCAACAAAGCCTTAGGGCTCGGATGCGAGATAAAGGAATCTGATTTCAGAACTGCCCAACTTATAAGTTATAACTATACAACTGGCCATGAACGTCTCAGTCTATTATGTTTTAGAGACAAGCAAAAAGTCACTAATTATTCTGCCGAAAAACTTGCGGAATCTTAATGATTTGGTAACATACTTTCAAGTAGGGTGGAAAACCTAACCTGATAAAAACCGACAGAATTGAAACCCAGGCTAAGATTAAGAAGTCCAATAGATGTCCCGTTCAGGATGCCGAATCCCATGACAGCTCTTGGATCAAATGGCTTGTGCTCGAACAATTTCATCCATCGGGCAACATGAAGAGAACAAAATGTGACAAGAAGATGCCAGCTTGTCAAGGTTGTAGCTGAAAAAATTACAATGGATCCAGAGAACAAAAATCAACAAGTTAAAGAATTAAGTATTGAACTAAACCACAACAGGGGGGAAAAAAACGATTCGACAGTTAAAGTTATGACAATTTTCCAACAACTTACTGAGTTTTTAAAATACTAAACACACAATTCGAACGACAAAATTAATAGCTTATGAGGTTATGACTAACGTGATATAAGGCTTCTGAACAACTGAGAGAGATGTTATACATGCTTCCTGTTAAGATTTGGGGGTCAATCTTAAAAGGTCAACCTTATTAAGAGGAGTAACCCAATATCTTTTATTAATTGGTCTGTGTCAACATCATTTATCGATGTGGGATATATATCCCTTAACACGCCTTTGCAAGATGGTGGCTCATTTGAGCAGACCAATCTTGAAATCTACGTGCTCATTTTAGAGTCGTAACGGGATCGAATAGCTCGTTGGAGNCAATTCGAACGACAAAATTAATAGCTTATGAGGTTATGACTAACGTGATATAAGGCTTCTGAACAACTGAGAGAGATGTTATACATGCTTCCTGTTAAGATTTGGGGGTCAATCTTAAAAGGTCAACCTTATTAAGAGGAGTAACCCAATATCTTTTATTAATTGGTCTGTGTCAACATCATTTATCGATGTGGGATATATATCCCTTAACACGCCTTTGCAAGATGGTGGCTCATTTGAGCAGACCAATCTTGAAATCTACGTGCTCATTTTAGAGTCGTAACGGGATCGAATAGCTCGTTGGAGTATAATGGGCTCTGATACCATGTTAAGATTTGGGGGTCCATCTTAAAAGGTCAACCTTATTAAGAGGAGTAACTCAAGATCTTTTATTAATTGGTCTGTGTCAACATTATTTATCGATGTGGGATATATATCCCTTAACACTTCCAAACTATCGATCTAGACTTTACACAACCTTGTTTAGATACTAGAATAGAATCTTTGAGAAATAAACTTGCTTCAACAGAAAATTTTGAAATAATAAATCAATGAATGCCTTGACATCATCATATTCCTAGTCATTCAAAAGGAGAGAGCTAAATTCATTACAATCTGTTTGCATTTTCTTAGAACATGGTGCTTATTAAGGATTCAATTTCTTTCTACAACGTGCCTATCTCACTTAATAGGAATGAAATGTAGACTGCAGAAAATCATGACCAAGGTTTTGTCAACATTTTAAAGCAACACTTCTATAACTGCAAAAGAATTGTGCATAGGTGTTAAACACGTGGACATCGATAAAAACTTTAATAAAGTTAATTTTAAAGATTTTCCTACTTCTTGGCCATACTCAAACATATCACAGAGGCAATTGTCAATTAATGAATTCTAGAAAGATACAGGACTCAAATCTCAGTTTGAGAAAGCAAGAACCAACTTGAAAATAATACTAGGTCTAGTTTTCCTAGAACATTTTCAGTTTAGAGAATAAAAAGTATCAAACTGCCCCACCCAAGAAAATTTATTAAGGGGGAAAAGTCCATCGTAGTAATTTTATGATATTAGTGAGCCCCTCCATTAACTAGCGAGTGGTTCTCTAATATTTACTTGAAATCATAGTGAAAGGACCACCCAAAGAGTTGGCACTGCCTGCGAGACTGTTGTATATAACAAACTGTAAGATGTTATGAGCCCCAGATTTCCCTTATTTCTTTAAAATGGTGCCTCATTTACCAAATAATCTAAGAAGGAAAACCAGTATATGATAAACAGTTACACCATGCTTATGAAAACTTCGAAATTGTTATGCACGTAAAGTTTCATAATTTGTGTTGTACTTAAAGACTTGTAACCCTTCAAAAGAGTTAGCGTCAGGATCCTTTGTTTAAGAAAGTCAAAAAATAAAAATAAAAAATACATACCAAATTTGAGAAGAAAAAAATTATCATTCATTAACCCATGATGTTTTAGAATCAAGCATAGTTCGGAAAACATGCAGAGGTATATAAGTATTCCAATAACAGCATTAGCACATTTTACAATTTGAACCAACTAATAATACAAATAGCACGCAAAAAATTGAAGTAATGACATGATAATATTCGTGATCTTATGTGTCAGAGACTCAGAAACAATCACTTCATAAGTTAAGCCTGCTGGTCAATCTATCATGTGAAATTTTCATTTTAGAGAGAAACACGACCCATTTGGCCAGTCACTAATCATTGTTTGATGCATACAACAGACTGCAGATTACCCCTATATCTAATTTTACAAAAGCATCAAGTATGAAGAAAATGTGATTTTGTTTTGCCAATAAACTGAAGCACAAAATAAAGCCAATCCAGTTTCACAACAGCAAAAAGCTATCAAGCTATTTCCCTAGATGACAAATAAGCTAGACACTCAGCTTTTGTTGAATTTCATATTTTGCGCACAAATTAAATGAGAATTCTTTGATGTCACCATTTGGACAAAGCAACTTCATGCTTCTTCCTGTCAAAGCCTGACGTTATTAATTCACAATTACTTCATATACAATCCAGAGCACCCAATTCAACAGTATACCGCTTTTCTGAATTCACACTAGTTATCATCTAAGGTTAACCAAAATGAAAATAGAGAATGCAAAGTAGTGACAAACTGGATCATGCATTGGTCAAGCATGTCAAGCTGTTAACAGAGCAAATATAATCTCCCAAATTTCTTTCTCAATAGATTATCTAATTGTGATTTGACCCCAACCTGCCAATCATAAAAGGGAATCCTAAAACCCATTGAGTTCAATTTCTCGTATATTACCACATATTTCAACTAAAGAACTCCTAATAAGAATATACAAATTCAGACCAAATTCATTATAAACAAGACAAAAGGATGAGGAAAAAATAATAAAACAAAGAAACAATAACATCGTTATTAACAAGCATAATGAATTTAATCCATAAAACTCACCGAAAGTGAAGCCAAGAGTGCTAATGAGCGCCTTGTTGCAAATTACAATGGACACCGAGGAAACCACAGACAGACCCAATGCACCAATGGTTCCCAGCTGAAATCGCTGGCCCTCGCTCATCTTCACAAACTCCTCTCTCTCCCCGGATCCAATCAATATCTATTCATCACATACCAAAATTTCCATTAATTTAACTCATTCATCAAACTTATTTATTAAATTTTCAAGGTGTTTAGCTTACCTCGTTTCAACAATATACTTAAATTAAACGTAATTCCAACTCAGCTGCACAAATTAACATTATGTCAAACGAAAAAGTAATCAAGTTCATAATACCATAGTAATACCGTTGGGAAAATGCACGAAACATAAAACCTATAAAACTCAGCATTGTCGATCATCAGATCTGATGCTTTGCACGAAAAAACAGTCACATATATTCAAACCCACCCACATGTATTTTCGCATACATATACATATAGTAGTGTGTGTAGGTGAGTAGATGGAGAAAGAAAAGGGACCTGAGAAGCGTTAAGATCACTGAATTATTGAAGAAATGTACGAAAACTCATCTCAAATCTGGTCAATCTACGATGAGTATAAAGCGTGGGAGAAGCCAGGGTAATGTAGATATTATGTACAGATTTTGACAGCAGTAAATTTATTTTATAATATGAATAAAATCAGATTCGTCACTCGTTGGAAAATTAAATTTTGAATTAGACGGGTTAATTTTGTGTCGGTCGAGTGAATGAAAATGGAAATTATTGAAATGGGCGATTATATTAAAGCGTGGTTTCCGAGTCCCTTTCAGGTTGTGTTTGAACCACATTATTTTGAAATAATGTACTTTGAATCGGGGGCGGAGGCAGGACCCCCCACTCAATTTTTTGATAATTTTTTTTTTTTTAA
>CAIGRL010299477.1:0-27517 GCA_903798325.1 Fraxinus xanthoxyloides
TATGTACATGTAGCATGATCCTAATTTTTTTACCATTGTGTCTAGAATTTTTAGTTTTTTACCAATTGCCAAAAAAAAAAATGGAAAATCAAAACCAACCAAAACATCAATAATTTTTTTCGTCAAAAAGGTGGAAAATGTGGAAAGGTGGAAAAAAAATTCGAGAAAATTTTGCCTATCAAACACTACAAAAGTTAGAAAAATGGAAAAAAAAATTCTATTTTCCATGAAAAATATTGTGTATCAAACGGAGCCTTAATTCTCGTTATAAATCATTTAGACCATGTTTGATAGGGCAAATTTTCCATGGAAGATGGAAACTTTATGCCATTTTCCACTTTTTAGAGTGTGATAGGAAACAATTTCTATGTAATTGGTTTGCCACATTTTCTTGCCTATTGAGGTAAATCAATTCCCACCACTTTGGTGTGAATTGGTTTTCTATGCAACTTTTTTTGTTTGGCTTGTGGAAACAAATTATATCTACAATGTAATAGATTATATTTTTTTAATGGACAATTTTCATAAAAAAATGAAGATAGACGCACACAAAAAGATCCAAAATTTCAATATTTTTCAGATGAAAAATTATACCAATCAAATACTATTAATTGCCAATTATCAGTAAAACATGTTCTAGACAATTCAATTCCATAAAATTCATTTTATTTCCATCTAAATTTCATTCTTACAATCAAACGGACCTTTATAAACTTCTCAAATGAGATAGCACTCCCTCCCCAACCTCACAAAAAGGGCAATGTTATGAAAAATGTGAAAAATACTTTTTGTTATTTATTTTTTAAACAATATGTAATTAAAAAAGATGGGAGAAAGGTGATTTTTTAAATAAAATATTCCACACAAGAACTATATTGACATAATTTCACATCATTTTAAAACTAAATCAAGTGTTTATTTGATAAAATTTTGTTAAAAACATATCAACTTTTCAATCGATTAAATTCAATTTCAACATCAATTATACATCTTATAGGATCAAAAGTTTTTTATTAACTTTTAAATCATAAATTTTATTAGCTTTTCTTAAAATTTACTAAAACTTTTGTCGCATAAGCTTTGCATGTTTTATGTGTTTGGAAAGTGATTATAATCTATTCAAATTATAAATAAATAAAAAATAAGTAGCCGATAGGTGAATAGTTTGTGTATATTTTGCAAAATGTGGATTGTTTGAGCCTTATTTTGGGGGAAAAACATATTTTGAATAGTGATTTTTTTGGAGAGTGAGTGATTTAAAAGTAAGAAATTTTTTTTTTGACTTACATGTAAAATTATTTTACTGAAAAATGTGTGGTTGAAAATGAGTTTTTTGTAAAAATGGGCTCAAACAAGGACAAATTCAACATATCATAAATTGTGTCAAACAAGTTATACAACGTCTTCAATACTTGTCACAGCACTTATATCTCCGTTTTTTATCATCAATCTTCTATTAATACGTTGAATATCTTATGATAGTTTCTACCTAACTTTTTAACATGCTCGAGGTAAATATTATATTGTGCTCACTTTTGTATTATTATTATTATTATTATTTTGTCATTTTGCTCAGGGAAAATATGGAAGTAAATTAGCTTTTTAGCGCTCGAGGTCTAATGCCATCTCCAATATCAACACAAAAACACCAAATTTCACCAAAATTTAGTGTAAAAGTGCTCCAACGTGACACCAAATTTTGCACCGTTTCGAAAAAATGGTACAAAAGTGAATATTATTGCACCATATTATCATTATCATTATTTGAATTTGAAATGTTAAAAATAATAATTACTGAATTAATTAAAATAAGAATAAAAAAATGTAAAATATAACAAACACGATTATTTATAATTAACACCAAATATATTACAACGATCACATACCTATATTAATCTAGTTTTATTTAAAGAAGACAATACATAAAAATAAGTGTATATTTTAGTAATTTGAAAGATTGCTTCTAACTCCTCCAATACCCTCAAAATAATTTCTTCAAATCATTATTCTCAAGAATTCCTTGCTCGTTATGGACAAATCAAGGATAAAGAAGCTCACACTGCACTTCGAAATGCATTAATTGATTATTTGTGGGAAAAACATACGAATTTCAAGAATTAAATTGCAACGATATTTCGACTTCATAATATCATAATATTCAAATTCGAAATACAGTGTACTATTTTTTAATGGCATGATTTAATATTTTTCATTTTTAAAGTGATTCTACTAATCGTACTATATTTTAATAATATATTTATTAATTAATTTAATAATTTCCTTAATTTAACTTAATTACTTATTTAGCAATTTATCCATTTTGAAATAAATAAATAATAATTCGAGTAAATAGATTACTAAAAATAAAAAAGAGAAGAAAATGATTAAACACTGTTCATTTGGTGTAATGGTTAGAGATAAATTTTAATTTGGTACAAGATTTGGTGCAGCACTGCACTGGAGATGGCCCAATGTGTCGTGATTTTAATTGACAATTCTACCATATGTACATATAAAGTTGTCCATCGAATGTTATCTACTTCCCACGACATTTTAGACAACAACCATAACAAGAAGCTAGATGTATTAAATAAAAAAAATGAAAACATAAATACAATATTGAGCAAAAATTAAGAATTTTTAGTACGATTAAAAAGTGACGGATCAAAGGAAAATTGTGGAACAATATAACCCCCCTTAAAGTTCCATGTACTCTCCATAGTTGTTTGGCAAGCGTTATACAGTGCATGATAAAATTCAGCCAGGCATGAAACATTCTAAATTGGTCCTTTCTTTCCAAAGCAAACAATCATAAGAATAAAATATAAAATAAAGTATTTTTTTTTTCCAAAACTTGTAAAATAAATGACGAATAATTGATTAATACTAATTAATTCCAACTTTTTAGTAGATTTTGATAAAATTTATGATTGAAAACTCATGGATGATAACATTAATGAACTTGTACATAATTTTTTTTCAAAATTTTAAGCAACACAGGGGAAAGGATGGCAAAGAATAAAAGAGGAATATCTGGTATAGGAAACGAAATGATAAAACTTTTCAAGAACCAAGATTTGGCACGGCACGACAAAAAATCAATCTTGGCTCACTGCTGAGCAAACGCAATCACGTCCCACATTAAAAAACCAGAAAAGCAATCTGTCCACACCAACCAAACACACACATATATTCACATCTATACGTACACCATGTCTGCAGCTTCGGCAGCCCCACTTGCCATTAACGGAGTTGTGAAAATGGGCACCCCACCACAGGCATATTTAGAAAGCCATAAAGTCAAAGAAACTAAAGCCCTTATTTCAGAGCTGTGCCGCCATTTCTACCACCAGGGTTGGGTTTCTGGGACTGGTGGCAGCATCACAATCAAAGTCCACGATGATTCAATTCCTAAATCCCAACAGCTTATTGTCATGTCCCCCTCAGGTACGTGTGTATTTTTGGGTATATTACATACATATTTGGCGTGTTTTATGGGTCAATCTGCGATATTTTGATCTTTCTATTCGGATTTTGTGAATGAAAACTGGGGTTTGTGGGTGCTCTGTAGGTGTGCAGAAGGAAAGAATGGTGGATGAGGATATGTACGTGTTGTCACCAAATGGATCTGTTTTGTCTGAACCATTGGCAAAGCCATGGCCCCATAAAACTCCGAAATGTTCGGACTGCGCTCCCCTGTTTATGAGGGTATATTGTACACTTATTCTGCGCTAAGTGTTTGTTCTTGAGTGTGTACTTTACATNTTTGGGTATATTACATACATATTTGGCGTGTTTTATGGGTCAATCTGCGATATTTTGATCTTTCTATTCGGATTTTGTGAATGAAAACTGGGGTTTGTGGGTGCTCTGTAGGTGTGCAGAAGGAAAGAATGGTGGATGAGGATATGTACGTGTTGTCACCAAATGGATCTGTTTTGTCTGAACCATTGGCAAAGCCATGGCCCCATAAAACTCCGAAATGTTCGGACTGCGCTCCCCTGTTTATGAGGGTATATTGTACACTTATTCTGCGCTAAGTGTTTGTTCTTGAGTGTGTACTTTACATGCGTTCATCAGTAAGTGTTTCGGGGTTGCTTTTAAAATTTGGTTTATCGGTTTCATCATGGTAAAATTTGGCTAAAGATTGTCCTTTTGGATTGTATATTTAGGATCCACTCTTCTTATCATGCTTTTTTATCATTGCAATGATGTTCTGGTTGAGAATTTCCTTTGGCGAAAAATAGTCTTTTGATGTAACGTTAAAGCTTCTCTAAATTGGTGACTACCATCAATATTCACATGTTAAGAATTATGAAGTTTGATTACTATAGTGGGCATATTGTTCAGGTATTTGCCAATACATTTTCTTTTGTAAGTTTGTTTTAAGAGTAATGCTCATCTGTTCTGCAGGCGTATGAGATGCGTAATGCCGGTGCTGTCATCCACAGTCATGGAATGGAATCTTGCCTTGTAACGATGATCAACCCATTATTAAAAGAATTTCGGGTACATATTGTTACTTAGCTGTTCTACAGTTAGCATGGATAAAGTCAAGTTTTATAGTCTCTTATATGATCCTTTATGTCTCCTTCGAGATTCTTTAATTGTCAGTACATAAATGTACATGTTTTCTTTTTGTTTATTTCTTGGGTGTATTTGAAGTTAGTTTTTGGATGATCGCAACCACAGGTTATGGACGTGTTCGGTATAATTCAAAATCCAATTAAAATTGAAAATATAGCCACTATTGGGTCTCACTCGTTTAATAAAATCAACAATAACGGCTAATTTTTCAATTTTAATCTTTTAATCTCTACCGAACACACCCTATATGTTTGCGGAGAAATGAAGTAATTTAAGAATAACATATTAGAACGTGTCAATGCTGCTGTACTTCCATTTCTTGTATTTAGTCACTATATAACTTTTATCTCTGGTTGCCAATGGCTGAGCTGGTTCATATTTGAAGAGATAAAGAATAATCATCTCAAAGAAATAAACATTAAGAGGGAATTCATATTCAACTGAGCAACAAGATAGGATTGAAGCTTGCTCATAAAACTCACACTGCACTAAATGTTTCCGCACTGAAGAAAGTTTATGAAGTTTGTTCTAGAAGTAGAGAAATTAGTGAAGGGGTGCATGTGCATCCAATTAAAGATTCTTATTTGAAATTTAAGTATTTCTCCACAATGCATTGGACAAGGTCTGAAAAATGTGGAGGAAAAGTCATCGCACGATCTTTCAGATCCTTGCTCCTAGGAACAATTTTGATGACAAAATTGATTTGTTTACCTGTGATGTAAAACTTTTTCCAAATATTAATGTTTTATGAGCTTTATTGTGGCGCCTCTTTCCTTAATTACAGATTACTCATATGGAAATGATCAAAGGAATTCAAGGGCATGGTTATTACGACGAACTCGTCGTCCCGATTATAGAGAATACTGCCCATGAGAGAGAGCTCACAGAATCTCTCACCGAAGCAGTTTGTTTTCTTCCTTCTCTTTTATGTGCATGCCTAGACTTGTGTGTTTGAGTAACAGTAAGAATTATTGCGTTGAATTGAGGAAAGGAAGTAAAGCTGACGACAGTGGGATATTTTCAACAACCACTTACTAATGGCATAAATCTATATCTGAGCAGAATTTTGGCGTATATCATCCTCCTTACAATTCAAATGAAGATATAAATGCATCTGGGCTCCCGAACAATTTATTCCTAGGGTCATAGATTGGGTTTTTTGTAACTCTTTTGATGCATGCATTCTCCTCTGTTTACCAAGCTTGTTATTATTTGTGGATTAGTACCATTACTTTCAAAATACTCTACAAGAGGATGCTGAAATGTTAAAGCCTATGTGGATCAATTTTTGGATATTGAAACATTTCCTGGTGCAATGATTGGAAAGGCCTAACATAACATTCCTCACCTACCATTTTTTTATTTGAGGAATAATTGATGATTTCCTTGCCACAAAAATCTGGCACAACTGATTACGATAGATATCTCGCCATCTCGGTAGTTCTATTAATTTTCCATCCACTGACCTGGCCATAGAAAAATGGAAACAAATATTTATCATTTTCCACTTTCGTTCTTTTAGATTTTACGGTATATGATTTAATTTCCAGATTATCAATGCATGTGTTTTTTTGCCTCGCATGCAAGTAGTATGTACATTGTTGATTAACTAAAAGCAAAATATAAGTTGCCATTGGAGTTGAGTCTTGAAGCGAAGTTCGAAGATGAGACCTTGATGCAGTGTGTTAGCCACTGTTTGATTGACAGAATAAAGAATTGCATTAGGAAAGAACTGAAAGCTAGTAGAATGTAGTGATTGTAAAAGAAATGGAGAAGAATGTGATTGAACAAAAGATTGTCACCGTGCAAAACTAAGGGTTTCTGTAATTAGGTTGTTAAAGACTTTTGGAGACCATGTTTCTACGTCTCCAGTAGTGGCATTCTTCCATGAAAATGATATTTATTCCTCGTTTTTCAGATTAAAGCATACCCCAAAACTACAGCTGTACTCGTCCGGAACCATGGAATATACATATGGGGTGATTCTTGGATCAGTGCTAAAACCCAGGTATATGGAAGCTTATACTATATGTCCTAGATTTTGCTAAGAACGTAGAATTTTTGTTGGTCTCTGGTGATTGAGAAAGTTGCACTCCTGAGATCTTGCTATCTTTACAAAACAAAAAGTTTTCTAATCTTCTCAACTTCGCTCCAACTTTAAGTTTCCGTTTGGATATCAAATTTCTTTATTTATATCTAGATAGTTATTGTGAGTGGAAACACTCCTCTATTTACGTCAGACTTAGCACTGTATCTTCTCTTTTTCCTTCAAACCTTAAGCTCTTATCTGGTCATCTGAAGTGTTTTAAGTAGAGAAACTTCAGTTCAAAAATTGATGATATTTATAACTTACATACTTGGTACCGTACCTTTCTCTTTTCCCTTCGAACTGTAAAACGTTATCTGCTGATCTAAAATCTTCAAGGTAGGGAAGCTTTTTGTTTAGCACAAGCTATTGGACAGGTGCAACCTTATGCATTAGACCTAGCATGTTGTTTAAAGATTTACTAAATGTGACATTTTGTTGCCATCTAAATCAGCTTCCCCACTTCCTTGCTCTGTGGCCTTTGTTTGCTTTTCTATGTTATCACCACTGTTGATTATACATTCTTCGGGGTTGTTGGATGTCAGAACGAGGTCCAAGGTTTTATTTTGTAGAATATATTCTAAGTTCTTGTTGCGTAGCTAATATATTGAAAGAAATAGGTTTAGAATTAATCAGAGTAGGAATTGAAGCAAGGAGTGTAAATTTCATGAAGGTGGAAGTACATGCAGTTAGGAGGCAGTGTTGGAGGTTATGTACTACATAAGAGCGAGCAGTTTTTGTACTCAGGCTCAATCATCCACATGGAAGGAAAATTGAGAAATGCAACTATGATAAGGGATCAAAGAAATCCTGTAAGATTGAATTTTTTTGTTTAGAATTTTGATAAGATCAAGAATGCTACATGGCACTGGGATATAGGGCTGCCAGAAAAGAACCTATACATCAGTTGAGTGTTTCTAATATGGGATTGTTGTATTGAATTTATGGGGAAACTTCAAGAGTCAGAAATGAACATACACGTGAATTGGTTAAGTTTGTGACTATTGAACATAAATTATTGGAGAACCAATTGAGACAGGTTTGTGCAAATTCTAAGAAGACCAAATGATGCACTGGTTAGGAAAAGTGACAAGTATTAAACAAAGAACTGAAAAAACATTCAACCTGAAATCACATCAGATGAGTTTATGAGAAAAGCTTCGCGCTTTTGTTGTTTAACTATGTACATGGTCCTTTTCTAAAAAATGGAAGAGGATAGGTGCAGCCGACTGGTAAAATATGGGATAAGGCTTTATAGCATTGAGTATTTGTTTTGAATGTAATTGTTGGATTAGCAATATTATGTCTGCCATGGTAAATGACATAAGTCTTCTGCCAGTTAAATAGCAATAACTTACACATTTTTGACTGATCCATTTTATCCTTGTTGAAGGAGAGGGGATTGCTTAGGTGTCTGCATGTGGATGACACATTTTCTATTTGGATGCTGCTATTTAACTTCATCAATTGAGGTTGAATTGATCATGGTCCTATTCAGAATTGTCTAATTGTCAACTGCAGAAGGGATTTATTTCTTCCTATCAAAGCTCGACACACACACAATTTCATTAAATGGGTGACGGCAAGACTTGAATCCAAGACCTTTGCTTGCTTTGATATCTTATTAAACCATTCCATCTAAAAGCCTAAACTGTTAGAGAAGGCCAGACGACCACATTTAAATTATTTAAATATTGTCTTTAACTAAAATCCCGTCATTCATTAGCCTTGTCATGTTGTCTAAAACTTTTATAGACCTAAATTGATACAGTTTAGGATCAAAGACCTGATATCTTGCTTTTGGGTTCTATTATTAAATTTTTATCATTGCCTAGGTTGTTCGCTTTATAGACTTTTGAATGTCCACAATTATGACATTAAGTATTTTGCCATGAATTGAAATGACAGTGCCTTCAATGCTTCTGTTCATCCATCATGTCACTTGTGCTGGAATATCACAACCTAGTTAGGTTTTGTTTATTTATTTATTTTTTCTTGTGACATTTAACCATTTCAATTGATAACTTTTTCTTCCAGGCTGAATGTTACCACTATCTCTTTGATGCTGCAATTAAACTCCATCAGTTAGGATTGGACTCTTCAACTCCTTCTCATGGTCCCATCCATAGTTCCAATGGAATTTTAGGTCGGAATGGGAAAGTTTCTGCAAAGGCAGGGATTCTTTCTTCAAATAACAGCATCGAGCCATCAAGAGTAAGTTTCACACTAATCTCAATCGTGCTAGAAATCTCTGGATCTGGCCTTATTATATATTTTAATTTTTCGCTATAAAATTGTTTTGTTGCAGCGCTGCATTGTACTGGATATTGAAGGAACCACCACTCCTATATCGTTTGTTACAGATGTGCTTTTTCCGTATGCACGTGAGAACGTAGGGAAGCATCTAGAACTGACGTATGAAGAGGCAGAAACTCAAGATGATATCAATTTACTCAAGGCTCAAGTAAGTCAACCACTTAAGAAACCCTTTATCGAGATACATTCCTAAATGTCTGTGCCTTTGCCATCTCTTGTGTGTGTTAGTGAAAAGAAATTCGTAATTACCGTTTTACTGTAAATAGTAATTTTGCATGCCTATTTGATTAGCACGTGAGAAATTTGTGCATAAAGAGGAGTGAATGCTTTTTCTGGCCACTGAGAAAACATTAAATCATTAAACATTGGCCGACTATGAATTGGACTGAGGATCTATGTTACCTCTTTTCTGTTGTATAACCATTGTACATTTTGGTATTGGTTCAGTTTGAAAGACACTAATTACTAAAGAGGTTGGTGTCATTTGTGTATTATCCATTTTTTTTTTTTTTTATTTAGCACCGGTGGTTCAGTAATGTGATCTACTGTTAATACATTTCCCTGGAGCTTCTTTTCCCAGCTAGATAGAAAATTGGCAAAATATGTTACTCATCAAGCAGTTTCTCTTGGTTGAACAGTCAAAGATTACCTTTCTTATGGGTTTTCCTCTTGCAGGTCCAAGAAGATCTAGAAAATGGTATTGCTGGTGCGGTTCCCATCCCCTCTGATGGAGGGAAAGAGGAGGTGATTGCAGCTTTGGTTGCTAATGTGGAGGCAATGATTAAAGCTGACCGTAAAATTACTTCCTTGAAGCAATTACAAGTAAGCCAGATCATTGTTAAAACAATCGGTTTCTCTTTCATTCTGGGAAATTTTCAGAAGTGCATTTAACCTTAGTAAAGTCTTAATTTTAACTTCCTCTCGTGCAGGGTCACATATGGCGGACAGGATTTCAGAGAAATGAGATAGAGTCAGTCGTGTTTGATGATGTACCTGAAGCTCTGGAAAAGTGGCATGCCCTGGGAATCAAGGTTACTCTTGCTTCCAACTTGTTCATAAAGCCCGCACATTTCCTTTTGGAAAATTTAGCTCCATCAGTATCACAGTAAATGAACCAAAATAGCAAAATGTTGTAGGATATATTTGCTCTTTGTTTGTTGTTCGTTGATGAGTATTTTTACTAATAATTGATAGCCTGGTTTTTACTTTTTAATGGGGCACGTGTGTGTCTGGGTGTGGGATATAAGAAATTTTCCTTGGGAATTCTTACTCTGCTTTTCCAAGTTTTCTTGATGAAATTTTTTGTTGGTTGTTGAAGCCTCAACTCTGCCATATGGAGTGTTTTTCCTGCATAAATGTTGAGTTGCACAAAGATATTTTCATGTTTCGTTAGGAATTCCTGTAACTTCTCATTGATTCAAGAGCATGAGAATGACAATAGTTTTGGATAGCTTTGGATTCTATTAATACTAGCCTATCATCAGCCAAAAAGGTTGTAAGTTGATAGTTCATGATGGTCCTTGGAACAATCACCTTTTAAATTGGTTAATTGAGTTTGTGGACTGTACTACTTAAACAAAAATATTTTCACAATATGTGTTCAAGTTCCTCAGGCACCTGCAACATCCCTAATATAAAAAGATAAAAAAGACTAAGATCCTTACGCTAAACCTTCATTTTTGCAGTTTAATATTATTAGAGTTTGACTAGAATCTAGATGCAATTAGATCAATTGATTGGCGTTAAGTTTTGGAGTCATTTTGAAATTCAATATTCTATGCCATGCATTTTTCTTAGCAGAATAGGACGATTCTATCTTCAAAAGTCTATAATTGAAAAAGTGCCCCAAGACCTAACTACCGATTATGGCCTAAATCAGAAAAATCTAATGATTATTTGAAGAAGCTGTATCAGACGTGTTTGTGAATAGATCATTAGATATAGCTTTTATTTTTGGTTCAGGAAGCATTACCAAAGTGTTTTTCTCTCTATTTAATTATTGTGCATCAAATTGCTTGAAAAGGGATGTGGCTGAAGAACTTGTAATTTTTGTACACTTAGTGCTTGTTCGATCTTCAATTTAACTATACATTTCATGGAATTGTCAGTTTTTATCAAGTTTTCAACTACATCATTCGTCGACATTTATCAAAATCTGCTAGCACTTTTATCAGAAGCTTTGTAAACAACCCCTTGACCATTTGTTTCTACCTTCAACCCCCATCAGGTGTATATATATTCCAGCGGCAGCAGATTGGCACAAAGGCTTTTGTTTGGTAATACAAATTATGGGGACCTGCGAAAGTACTTGTGCGGGTTTTTTGATACTACAGTGGGGTAAATTTACGCTTCCATGTAAATACTTTTAGTTCGATTTTTTTTCTCTTCATCTTTGTCCGAAAATCTAAATTTCTCTCTGTTGCTTGTAGGAATAAGAAAGAATCAAAAAGTTACGTTGAAATCACAGAATCTCTTGGAGTAGATGATCCGTCGGAGATTCTGTTTGTCACCGATGTCTATCAAGAAGCTACAGCTGCGAAATCAGCAGGTATTGCGCTGCTTTCAAATTCTTTTTCCCTAGAGCTTTTATGAATTAAAAGTCCAGACCTAGCTTAAGTGGCAAGAGCAAAGCTTTAGGAGACTGATGGCTTGGTTTCAAGCCTCTTTAGGGGGAGGAGTGAAATCCTTTGATCATCTTTAAAATATGGAGGTAAAAAAATTCTTTCATGAATTAAGTGCATGTTTGGGAGGTGATTAAGTAAAATCTAAGTGATTAAAAGTTGTGGGTCTATGAAATGTGTAGATAATAGATGGATAGTAGTTGTAGGTCCTAGAAAATGGGTAGATGAAAGTATGTTTGATCAAAAGTGATTTAATAATAATCACCTTCCAAACGTGCTCATCAAGAAGCAAACAAGTTTTCTACAGTTCAGTTAGAAACATATTTTACCTTGATTCCCTGTAAATTCATCTATTGCCCTTATATTTCAGGTCTGGGCGTGATAATTTCTATCCGCCCCGGAAATGGTCCTCTTCCCGAGAATCATGGGTTCAAGACTGTTAAGTCATTTTCAGAAATTTAAGTAGGGATTTAGATTACTGTAAACTACTCATTCTCATGTGCCATAAACATATGATCCATTGAAGATAAACATGAATGAGGTTGTTTGTAGGCAAACTACAGATAGCTTTCTGTTTTTTGCGCGCTTGGGTTTTCTTATTTGTTCGTATTGCAGTATATTTACATATAATGAAAATATTATGTAATAATGTAGATGGTGCTTTCTGATATTAACCTTTCAACCACAAGAGTTGGTTGCAGCTCAAATAGTAACAAAATCATCAACATTGAATTTCTTGGTTCAACTTTATACATCAGCCAATGGTCTTTATTCTCACCCTTCAGCTGCTTATAATTGAGTATTGAAATGTAACTACCGCCTTTCAATATCAAAGTCCTAGACGCATAAACTCTTTGTGCGGGATAACTAAGGCCTATTTGAGATAGCTTATGCCTCTGTTTTTTGTTGAAGAGTTTTTTGAGGAAGTCACTTTGGGTCATTTTCCTCTAAAGGTAGACTCAAAAAACTACTTTTGACTCTGAATAATCTTGCCTAATGATCTTTACAGTGCTTTTAACACAATGGAACTGCATGCAGAGTTGGTTACCATCCGTAAACTATTATGGATTTTGCTACTTGTACATAAAAAAATGTACACAATGGATTCCATGATATAATATGGAAGGAAATGATTGGATGAAAAAGTTGATTATGTTTTAAACTTGCAAATGGTAAAATGTCATGTAATTTTATGTAATGCGTTATGTAAATCTTGATGTACATGTAATAAGATTCAACCATTATTGCAATGATAAAAAATCATCGGCGATAAACTGACTGTTGCTGCAAGAAATATTGTAGCAACTGTCATGTGATATAAATGGTGATTTTTTTTCTTTTTCAAGATGATTTGATTTATTGGGCATTTTCAAATTCAGCATAGAGCCAAAAACAAGTAAACAAAGGAAAATAGGAAAAGGGGGTTGCTTTTTCTCTGTTTTTCTTCAATTTCTTAAACAATGTCATCATTTAATTCATTTTCAATCATCAATCATCACATATTTGACCTTTCTCTCTCCTCCCTTTGGCCTTGTTATTGTGTTTCAATTTTCAAGTCAAACTACACCACATTGAGTGCTTCAACTTTATTTACAAAAATTACAAAGTTTAAGAAAGCAAATTACTTTTATTAACATAATTAGTATTGTCATACTTTTAATTATATAATAATAGTGGTCCATATTAAAACATTGTAGTAGGGGGGTGTAACACACTCATTGGGGGAAGTCCAAAATATTCAAAAGCTTATCTTGGATCCTATGTCCACCCAATCATCACTGCTCAAAGAAAGATCCACTACTTCTAACTTTGAGTAGTCCCACCTTGAAAAATACGCTTCTAGGTGAGTAAATACAAAAAACAGCAAGTCCCTGTTGTTACGTTTAGGCGATATATTTAATGAGATTCACAATTTTTTAAATCATACATTTCGTTAATTTTATCAAAATTCACTAAAAAATCAGATTTCTTGCTAAATCAACACAAAGACTAAATTTTGTTCTGTTCGTTATACTGTACAGTATCGCCTAAGACAGTATAAGATTGAGCTGTATACAGTATGTATCTCTTTCTCTCTCTCTGAAAAATAGACAAACACAGAAATGATACAACAGTACTCTAAATTAAGAATCTGCTTACGAAAATGAATTTGGTCCTAGAAAGTTACCAAAAGGATTTGTACCTTTTTCCTATGTTTTAAGTGCATATATGCTGATTCTAACACAGTAAGATTTATGCATTTTTCAATGCATTTGTGCTGCCTCCACTGGTATAAAGATCAGATAATAATATCAATATATCAAAAGCACATATATGAGAATAAGAATTTGATTCATCAAGAATGAACTATTCTTCTTGTTGAAATCGATCCCTTTTTTTCTTCTGAAAAAAGGAAACCCAATACTTTGATTTACGTGATATCACAAAGTTGAATTTTTTTTTTTTTTCAAACTTTAAAGTTGAAAAAATCCAACCATCGATGCAACATGAAGTGAGAAATGTCAGCTAAATTGTCGTAACCAAAGAAGTGAGCAAAAAATTCAAGATAAGAAGAAGATGAAGAAGAAACAAAGAAAATACAAGTTTTTCTTTGTGATAAAATTAACATGAAAAGATCAAATTAACAGCAATTCTTTGACCTAAGAACTAGTTTCAGTTACATCACAAATAAAAGGCCATGGCGATGGCGATGGCTTCAAGAAGAAGAACCCGAAACCCGGGGAGAAGTCACCGGAAAAAGTGGTAAGAGCTGTGGCTGAGAATCTTTAGGTGTTGATGTTCTAGGAGATGGATGCAAATAAAATTTCTTCTCAGCAATTGCTTTCTCCTCTTCAGAAGCACTCCCCATTGAAGGTGAGGATTTGCTCAGTGTGTCCTCATTCAAAGGGGTAACCGGACTAAGAACCAGCGAAGGAAAATCAAGAATACTCGGGGACAAGATCTCGGTCTCTCGTGGTGAAAAGCTTGAATTCTGACCTAGACTAGGTATCAAAGTGTTGATCATAAGACCATTTTTGAGACTATTCCTTCGTTCATACAGCTTGAATCCCTGTTTCTTACCACCAGTGCTCTTGATGGGTGGTATCCTGGCGCCGCCTTTGGCGGCAGAGGGAGGAGGTGGTGGATCGGATTTAGAAGCTTTCTGGGCGGTTTCAGAAGATCCAGTGAGCATTTGAACCACCTGCTTGAAGGTGGAGGTGTCAGCTTGTACAAAAGTTGTAGGGTAAGGATTAGTATCAGATCTGGGGATGGGAGTAGGAGTGAGAGGTGGGGTTGGGACTTGGAGTGATCCATTGCTGTTGCTACTGCTGCCATTGCTGTTAGGTGAAGTTGTAGGAGATTGATTATTCTCTCTATCTTGAGGCCTTAACATGATTTCCATTTGAAAGAGAGAAGGGAGAAAAAGTTATTTGAGGTTTGGGTGGAGAAGAAGAGATGGAAGAGTGAAAAACAAGGCTTTTGGTTAGAATTCTGATTCTTGTTTTTATTGTGCTCTTGACATCATTTAGCCTCACTTTCTCTCACTAGTCTGGACTTGGACTTCTTACACTTCTTGTTCCCTACATCTCTTTCTCGTTCGTCGTTCAAACTCATTTATTATATCGTTCAATCTTATACCAATATTATCAATTTCCCTTTTAGAGAAAATATTTTTACACCACAGCGTCTGTTTTTTGCCATTCTCTAATAGAAAATTGTCGAATGTTATTTGTATAAATCCCGACACCACTTTTTATGTACAAATAGCAGTTCTCATACAACATTATGCATACATAACGAAATTATCTTTGACCATGTTCGATTTAGTTAAAAATGAATTTTTCTTTTAGTAGATTTTTTATAAAAATTGATGGAATATATAGTTGAAAAGTAGATAAAAAGTGTGGATCCCGTGTGTAGTTAAAAATAAGTTCTTAAAAATGAATTTTAGTAAATGGTTCCAACAAGGGCTTTGTTACGTAGCCTTTTTGAACACCCCGTGATAAATAATGTTACTCGTCAGTAATACTACTGATGAATCTAAGATGACATATCACTGAACCACTATTTGATAATCTTACTTTTGAAAAAAAAAATGAGTTTTGAATAGTGATTTTTAGAAGACTGTATTGTTAAAAGTAGGGAAATTATTTTTTACGTACATATAAATTTTTTTTTTTGAAAAATATGATTGTCTAACAAGGGCTGAATACCATTCGAATCGACGATAATCACAAGTTAGATTGATGGCATTGCTCATTCAAAGGGAAAGAGGCCCATTTTTATATAAAAATATTTTTCTTCAAATTCATTTTCAAATATATATTTTTTTAGTAAAATAATTTTAAATGTAAGCCTAAACTTTTTTTTTTCTCTCTCTTTTAATTTCACATTCTCCCAAAAATCATCATTATAAAACCTATTTTCTCCTCAATATGATTGAAAAATAAAAGAATAGTTGGAATAGAGTAGAGAGAGATGTAGAGATTAAAGATAAGGCAAGTGGGGGGGCAAATGCAATGGTGGGGTTGGGAATTTTTGGGCATGAGCATCAAGTAGAGAAACAGGGTGGGTGTGGGGTAGGGTGAAGAGTGGGGTGAATTTCAAGAAAAATACATTTGTGCATTGACTTCAGAGCCCTGAGTCTGCCCCCCTTCACTGCCAAAGAAGACTCAGACTCTGGTGCGAGATTGTGATTGGGATTGGGGGATGTCAACCTTTCACACGATAGTACCAAATACTGTCCATTACCCCGTGAGCACACTCTTTGTAACGACAATATTTTATTATTTTTTCAACAACGATCACTCAACTTCATTAAAAATTTCAAAATGGTAATTTAGTTTCTAACATTTACATTAATGATCACTTGTTCGAAAACGTTAACAAAATGCATTAACTAGTAAGTCGCGTTGATTGCAGTTAAAGGTGTAATTGTCGAACATGTTTCTCCGATATTTGATTGATTCTAAAACGCCGTTAATTGATGAAACTCCACGTTTTGTCGGCGAATTTTGAAGTTGGAGCATTTTTGTCTCATCACGCGGCATACCAGATAACGCAGTGCATATTCACATAGGGTCTGTTTGGTATGTCTTAAAATCCAATTAAAATTGAAAATATAGTCTTTATTGGATCTCACCCCATCTAATAAAAGTCAACAATAACTGCTAGTTTTTCAATTTTAATTCGATTTTAATCTTTACTAAATATCCTCTTAATGATGATACTAGAATTTTAGATTAACGTTTCTAACTGAGTGATTAACCGTGTAATTATTAGAAATTATATCAATATTTTAATGTTGCTTTGCAGTTTCATATTTGCTTATAGAAATTTCAATATGCAATTTTGAATTATGAAACCGCTTAATCATAAAGAGGAATAAAAAGAAAATTAGAAAAAGAATCTAATTCCATCTAATTGAAATTAAGAAAGTGGGGAACCAAATGTCCTAAGTGCTACATATTCGAATCTCTCATTATTCATTAGCATGATAGTATATATGGATAGTGGAAGTTACTATAAGAATATGTCATCTAACTTATCGAGAAAAATTAGAATCAAAGTGTAATAAGATGAAGATCAAATGTATGTAAGAAAGGAGATCCACTCAAATTGAAGGTTCAGATCCACTATCAGTAATCATTAAGCATGTTTATAACGCAGCAAACTAGATCACCAATAACGAAACAAAAGAATCCCAGCTGAAATCAATCTAAGAAGTCAAACACTACAATTCAATAATATGACAAAATATCAATAACTGAAAAAAAAAATCGTTCTTGATCCAATTATACATGGAAGAAAGTATGACGCCAAAAGCCTCAAGCTCATCGATGGAGCCCATGTCAATGCTCATGCAAGAAGTCGACATGGAATGATCATCATCAAAAAGCAATGTTACGTGTCAACGGCGCCCACAAAATTTTATAATAAATTTACACGCCACCAACATTCTACATCCGTTATGTCCATTCTCTTATATAAAAACTGAATGGTTCAATTTTTTAACAGATCATAATTTTTTCAATCATGACTAATCAGAGGAATTTGTTCGAGGAGGAGTTCGCGTTTAATTAGTTAGTTAGTGAGGTAACAACTTTTTAAGGAACGATAAGTAGTTGGAGAATGAATTCCGAGAAGGTAGAGTCGAAACTACAATGAGAAAATAAGTTAAAAGTAGTAAAAAAGAACGAGAAAATTCAATAAAAAAAAAAGGTATTTTTCTTTTTAATCCATTTTTTACGATACAGTAATAATTGGGATTTCCAAATTTGTCAGAATTTCGATAACAACAATAAAGAATATTAAGTTATTTTTTATTGTATACACGTGGGATGTTTAAATTTGAAGAATTGGAGAAGTTTTTGGTTCTTGCATGCTTGTCAAAGCTGTTCAACTTTTATCTCTTTTCCCCAAACCCCAATTTTTTTATGCCAAAATTGCACAATTGGTCCTCAATCTATTACCCTAGTATCATTCTGGTCTCCCCTATTTTAATAGTTGCACAATCAATTCTAAACGTATAAAGCGGTCCAATATTTGTTAATTACACGGTCCTTACGAAAACACGCCACTTTAAATTTCTAGGAAGCATAACCAAGTTGAAAAACAAAACCTAACACATAAGAAAGCGATTTGAAATATTTACTTTACCAAGAACTCGTTATGTTGACTCTAACGAAATATTGTAAACTTCCTTATTTTAACGGTTAGAGACCAACTCTGTACCTCGAAAAATAAATTAAAACCAAAAAGCCTAGAAAAGTTAAATGTGTTGGCCGGCTTGACTTAAACTTTCAAACAATGATATTTATTAGTTGGCATTGATTTTGAAAAAGTAAAATCCTACTTCATTATTGATCTATTATCTTTACTTAATTAATAACACTAAATCCTCAAGGTCCAAATTCCACCGTATATGTCCAAAAAGAGCCTAATTACAAGGTTATAATTTTCCATCTACAAGTTGGTACCAATTTTGCTGTCATTATTGCATGACATTCGAAAGCGAGATTGAAATTTAGAATATTTGTTTTATTTTTTATTTTTTGTAAGTTCTCAATGTAGGCGACGAGACAATTTACCGGACATAAAATATAGAGTCTCGAGCAGTGGGCCAACGAGTATGAGTTACGATTAGTGAGTGGGTAACAGCTAAACGAGGTTAAATCCACCAATGGATATACAACTTTATACTTAGTGTCACAATGGTCACCCAATTTAATTTTGATTCACCATGGCCATCCAATTTTTATATAACGTTTCACTATGACCATCTAATTTCTTTTCAATATTTTAACTAATTTTAAAAGGGGTAAAACGATAATTTTCAATAATGGAGAGATTTTATATGGAAGATGTTGAGGTATATAAAAAAATTGGACGAAGGTAATATAATTATAGTTATTTCCATGAATTATGTTAAATAAATGTGTTTTACTTAATTTATTGTTAATTTAATCATTTTTTGTATAGCTTTTGGAATCAGAGAAATCAAATGAAGGCTAAATCCAAGCGATTCATGCATGTATGATTTTTTTTCAGGTAGATGTACAATGTATTCAATGTGCACAACTGACTTTGTCATTGTATTATTAATATTTTTCTCTAAAAATTTCTATTATTTTGTAGAAATACTACTTAAAACTATGCGAGAATCGAAGATTATAATACTCTACTTTATTATTTAATTTTTTAGAAGTTTAAATTTTGGCTGAGTAGTATTTTTCTTTTTATTTATTTATTAAGTTTGGATTATTGTATATTTTTAAGTGTTGGTTAACTGTAACATTTTAGTATTTACTTTTTGTGTTTAATGATAATTTTTAGCGTGTTCGATTTTATTAGTATGGTATTAACGTGCATGAAAATAATTATTTGGAATGTAAGCTTTAATTTTGTTTGTGAAAAATCCAAATTATAGATCTATTCTTAGTAAAAATTTGTGATTTATTCAATTTTAGTCGATTGTGTTGTATGAATGACAAATATGATTTCATTGAAATTTTTTATTGAAATGGCGAAAGTATTATTTATATTTAAGCTAATTAATGGATTGGGAAATCTCAAATAAATTTAGTGCTTTAAAAAAAAAAAATGGATCCGACCAATTTAATTTTGTTTCATCATAACTATCCAATATCATATAACGTTTCACTAGTCCACTTAATTTCTTTTCATCATTTTCACTAATTTTAAAAGGGGTAAAACGATAATTTTGTATTATATATATAAAATATTTTTTTAAAAAGACAAACAGAAAGTTTTTTATTTTATTTTAAAATAAATTTTTATTTTATTTTAAAAAACGTTCATTTTAAAATAACCGTTTATTTTTTTTTTCTCTAAGTAACATTTTCTTAAAAAATACGTTTTTATTCTATTTAATTTTTTTAAGTAAAAATAAGGTTTTATTTTATTTTAATTTTTTAAAATAAGTTTTTATTTTAATTTTTTTAAAAAAATTTGTTTTATATATATATATATTGCAAAGTTAACGTTTTATCCATTTTAAAATTAATGAAAATGATGAAAAGAAGTTTGGTGGCCATGATGAAACGTCGGGTCATGGTCATACCAGGCAGGGGCGGAGCTACTGGTGCCTGCACTGGACTTTCGGCTTGGACCCAAGAAGCTCCACTGTGCCTGCACTGGACCAAGAAGAAAAGAAAAGGGAAGAAAATGCTAATTTTCAGGAAACTCCAGTGTGTCTACACTTATTTTGATAATAATGGAATGAAGAAAGGTGTTTGGAGTGAGGAAGGCCTCTACTCGCATCTTTGCTTTAGGTATGTTCAATTTGATCTTGTTAATTTCCACACTCAATCAAACACTATCGGTAAAATTTCAAATTATATCGATTTTTTCTATTTATTCATGAATTAATTATTGAAAATCCTCCTCAAATTGGGGTTTTTTAGGTGTAGCATTAGAGACTGGACAATTGGACGGCTTGGATTGCAGATCGTGATCATTGGAATTCGTGAAGTAGCAAAGGAGTTTGCAAAATTTATCAAAATGTATTATTCTAAACACAGTTTCTATCTAAATACAATGTAGATCCTTATTTGGAAATCGAAATTATTTTACTTTCGATGCGCATGATTAAGTAGGTTCCCAATAGGGGGTGTTGGTACGGTGGCGAGGAAGAAGATGATAAGTTGAGGACTTATATTATGAGATACAGCCACTGGAAGTGGCGATTGTTGCCTAAATACGTTCAATTTTCCTTTGTTCCTGTTAACAATGTAGAAGAAACAATGAAGAATCGAACAAGAGAGAGAGCTGAAAGTTTAATATGCAAATATAGGTGCGTGTTTAACGAAATGTGGGAAGAGTTGCATATTATGATGGATGAATTACTTGAGACCCGGTCCTAGGGGAAATTTCACTAAAGAGGAAGAGGATTTTATCATGGAACTCCACAACTAACTGGGGAATAACCGATCACTCTAAATAAATTTAATTTTCTGCAAATAGATTATAATAGACGAGAATTACTCGTCTAATTGGGTAAATTGGATGGGGGTCGTTGTCTTGAAATATGTATGGACTATGGAGTTTGAAGAACATGAATTATTTCTCTCCAACTCTACATTAATAACGTGAAGCTCTTTTCGTTCATAAACTAATTTTGGCCAAAAAAATAATTGTAGCCGATACCTAAAATTGTGGTTGCATTAGACAAAATTCCTGGCTCCGCCCCTGATACCAAGTATAAAGTTGGGTGGTCATTGTGGATTTAACCTGCTAAATGGCGTTGTAATTAATGTCATTACTTTTTAGGATTTTGCTATTTGTACAATATAAGATGACAATACATTATGTTGACAAAAAATAGTTGGCTGCAATTATTTATTTATTTATTTTTTTTTTTTTGTTCAAACAGTTCGATAAACAAAATTGTTATCCATATTGTACACCAAGCATCATACTACTTTTTATATGTGGTGACACTTGGGAGAAATAAAGAGCCACTCCATAAAGAGCAAACGAGTTCTTAAAATGAGATACTAGTGCAATGACCTCAATTATCGTTAAGATGAAGTGAGGACACTCATAATTGAAAGGGAATTTGCACTTTTTGTACCCAATCTTTGGATAATATAACAAATCTATCATCAACATTTTTTTAAGCATAATTCCTCCCAACTCGATTAATGTAGCAAAACTTATCATTCCCTTTATTTTGTCATTAAATGACGAATTTGTCTCTCTCTTTAAATAGCCAAAACTAAAAGAAAGAAATAAAATAAAAAAAATTACAAATGAAGTTCTTTAGCTTTTCAAAAAGTTCAAACAAATCCCGTTTAAAACAATTAAATATATGTTAACAAAGAAAACTTTTTTATCTTTCACTCTCAAGCTCACTTACCCACCCAATCCAGAGTAATGCTACACGAACATAGAGGATGATCGAACACACAAACACACCTCTGGGGTCAGGCATTACTTTATTCACGCTAGACCCACGCGCAATGTGAGAGTCAATTATCCGAGGTGTCAACCATTTTTTGGCAAAGTAGCTTTACTCCCCAATCCACCCATATCCACAACAGCGGCAACACCACCACCAAGTTAGAAATTAATTCATAAAAATATAAAAAATACATTTTTCTCCAAACCCACCCACCATCCTAGCCACCACCGGTAGGGCTCCTTATCATGCCTTCACATCCTTTTGCAAGAACCTAATTACAGAAAAGGCTTAGAATCAAATCTCTATGATGTAGGCTGCAATTTGGTTCTTATAAATGAATGGTATTATGATTTGGAAAGGTTTGAACCTATCTGCACTGTTTAAGAAATTTGGGGTCTCAGCTCCAAATTTCATTGAAAAATGCTGAAAACCGACCCGTAAGTCAGATGATTAAAGGATAAATTAGAAGACAAAAAATCTAGTGCTCCTGATGCTATGCTATGGGTGACTGTACCTTGAAAAATGAAGATGCCAATTTCTAAATTCAATGTTTTCTGCATTGGATTATGTCATAAAGTCAGGGTTGTACGCTTTTACTTTTGACTTTCTCACCACTTTCATTGAAGAGAAAGTATTCAATTATTTTATTTTCAATCATCAAATTTTTACTAAAAACCAATGAGTGTGCGGTTGAAAATTATGAATTTCACGAAATATATGATTAAAATTAACAGTTGATCATAATTTAAATTTTAATCAAATTTTTAACCGAACCAAACAAGGCTTTAGTTTTTAATTTCAACCTACCCTTTTATTCGAATCGAACCACCGAGTCAACAACTTTATAAGACTTTACTCTTACTACTTGAAATATTATTATTATTTTGTAATTTAATGGTATGTAAGATCCATAAATTGTTCTTAACTTATTCACCAATTTTTTCTAAATCAAGTTATAATTTTATCCAAACAAGCACATGACAATGAAATTTCATTACATGTCACATAACTAACATGTTTGTTTTATGTTGGTCACCTAATTTTAAATTTGTTTCAACTTGATCACCCCTTCAAAGTAATCGATTAACCTATATTTTAGTCTCCATTTGACCATTTTGTTTGTAACCATTACCAAAATTGAAGGAATTTAGACCATATGAAGGGAATTCATCATCTCGATTACAAATAGATCTTATGTACATTTCACTAACCGGCATAAAAATTCATTCACATAAACACAAAAGGTTGATTTCGACAGCACGATTTTTCGCACCGAAGAAATATTGAGTTGCCAAAAGCATAAATTGGGTAACGAATTCCACAAGCCAGGTTACTCATTCTGTTAGTTTTAGTTATAGATATAAATTAAAATTTTTAATAAAATATAAGTTTGGTTGTCAAATCGAAACACATCAAAGTTAGATGACCAATACGACACAAAGCTATAAGTTAGATGACCTCCCACGAATTTTCCCCGAACATGGTGTTGGTACTGTCCCCAGCGAAGTCACTGAAATAATATTTTAAGATAAGCTTAAGTGACTATATTTTAACTTAAGCTGAGATTATTAATTATAAATAATTAATTTATGGACAACAATGATGGGATAAATGGGGACCACTTTAATCAACTTTACAAGGTTCAATGGACAGTTCTCACTGGGCGTGCTGATACATAGCTGTCAGATTATTATTATTATTATTTTATTTAATTTTCTTCAATTAAATATATTCTAAAAATTATTTTAATTAAATATTCTTTGAGGTAACATAAGTTTGAAAGGAATGAAAAATTAGGTAACACATTGACTTTTTTTGCTTTTGCAGGAGGCTTTCACGTTATTGAATTCCATGTTAGGTCGATTCGAACTTGATCTATCCATTCAGTTGTGACTTATTTTCAACTCATTCATTCTCTGTTGGACCTTTTATAAGTTACATAATTCAATAGAATCGACAGTATTATATAAAGGTTCAATGTGAGCTTTTTTTTTTTAATACAAAATTAATCTTTTGTAACGAACCCACTTCACTCGGAGGTAAAAGGTCTGTAGTTGTGAACATATTTTGACAGCAAAAAAGTAAAAATGGTATTGGAAGGATAGATATCGACTGGTTCTTTACTAACAATTGTGGTAACATGATCAACATAGCCGTAAGAACTGAAATTTTGATGGAATCAATGGAAGTGATGGTGCTTACATTAGTGAAAGAAGGCCAGTCCCATAGAAAATCTGAGATCCCCGTAGAGCTTTGAGCGTCGACAGATGTGAGAAAGAAGAGTTTTCCGTCATTTGTCCTATGACGAAGCCAATGCAACTCCATCAATGGAGAGGTTTGGCGACATTTTTGAACTCATTCAAGCAAGAATGCATTGTTTTTTTGAATCTTCTGAAGGGAGAGTCGTTCGTGCTCGTGTGCATCAATTGCTCCAGATGTAACAAACATCGCCATGAATTTCTGATAACTCCAATCCAATCCAGTCCAGTCCAAGCGCTAGCATAAGGCTATCAGGGCTGCACAATTGGAAAATATAATCTTTAATCAGCTACTTCTGATTAAATCAGCAGCATATGTCTAATTGCATGTTCATAAAAATGAGTGAGAAAAACTAATTCAGAGACTATTTGCACGTTCAGAATTCCCGGAAAGTGTAGTTAAGTTGATCCTGATTTGGAAGCAGCGTCACCAGTCCCAAATAATAGGCCACCCCCATATTGGCTTGGTCATTCAAACGATCCAAATTCCTGTTATTGCCTGTGATTCTATAATGACGTTTCTTTGCTCCAACCTTGAAGAGCTTCTCTAGCTTCTGCTACTTTACCTGGTGTGGTTTCATCTCTTTCCTTGCGCAACACAGGCCGCCCCGAATCAGATGTCTCAGGACAAAATGAACCTTCTGATGCTTGGTTGAATCGATGAATTGAGCTTACACCAGAATTGAAAACTCCCAATGAAGTGCTCGTAGCAGATCTGAGAATACGGGCTTGTTTCTGGATCAAGATGGTAACTAACTAGTTTGCGTTGTTCTGTTATAAAGAGAATCGAACCGAACTAGAATTTTCGAGTATTTAATTATGAAACCGAACCGAATTCAATTCCATACCATAATTAATTTTTATAACATTTACAACAACACTACATCAACCCGTGGCATGTTGAACGGAGATTTGCAAGTTGCAATGCCATGTGCCCCGACCACCACTATTTTCAAATTCTTCATAAATACAAATCAGAGAATAGAAAATATATTGAAGCCACGTTACCTGCACTATTGTTATGATCTAAAATACATCATATGCAATGCACCTGCATCAATTTGGTCCCATTTATATCAGTTTGGGAAGAAACAAAGAATTCAATAACATTTCTCAAGAGTCAAAATTTCACAATATAAGTCCCCAAAAACACGGTCGCTCTGCAGCCATCAACCTATTCGACCAACATTATGAGTTTTCGAGTCAAGTCCTCTTTATAGAACACATAAAACAGAATTTATGCTTACTAATATATAAGTCTGGTACCAGGGTCGTCAAACCAAAAGGTTCATCCACCACCATTCTACTCTACTTTACTATCTTGGATAAGATAGATGTAACTAAATGCAAGAAGTACAAGAACCACCAAAACAGCAGGGACGGCCAATAGCCAATAGTTAGTTGTCTTCTTGCGTTTGAGTATAACCTTTGGAAGTGAATCTGGACCTCTCGGGCGTGCTCTATGCCTAGGGGTATTTTCTTTCCATCCCTTGCTCTTTGGCAGGACCGGAGTTTCAACATTTTCCTCCGTCTTCTCTGGTTCAGCAACTTCTGCAACTGCTTCAGTTGGTTCCTCGGAATCCTGAGAGACAACAGCCCCAGCCTTCTTTCTCTCTCGTTTTTCGCGGTCCTGCAATATATTGAGAGCCAAATAAACTTTTAAGATTTAAGGTCATAAGACGATGTTAAAAAGAAAAGTTATACAAAGCAATAATTTCCTTAAGCCTCTTCTCGGCTTCCTTCTGAGCTTTTATTGCTGATCTGGCAGCAGCTTTCTCTGCTAACTTCTTCTTTCTTTCCATTGCCTGCTTAGCCTTGGCAATCTCTTCCTCTCGCTTCATCTCCTTCAATTTCATCTCATCAACTTTAGGAGGATCATCCTTTTGCGATTTATGTATCCCAGAGACATCTCTGTCTTCACTTTCAATCTTGTCCAAGATGCTTTCGGTTTTCTTATTTGCTTCTTTCTTATTTCGAGCATTCTTTTCTTTTTGATCTTTCTGCAAAGAAGTATCATGTTGTGCCACAGGAACAGAATCCTCCTTAGCAGGTTGTTTCACGTTTGATTTCACAATCATCTGAGTCTCAGATGGAGTAGGTGCCTCAACTGCCACAAGTGGCTTCTCGTCTAGATTCCTCATCCGACCATCGGAACTCAATTGCCTCATGTCGAGTGATGGCAACACTCTCCTCTTGTAGTCATCCCTGAATGCCTTGTTACTACTGCAGAGGGAAATGAATTTCTCGACCTTGTAGTCGGAAGCAGAAGACAAATGTTAGACAAATAAGTGAAACTACCAGGGCTATTTGAACTCGATGCAGAAAATTAATCGTCAAACCTCTGTATGTGAGAGCTCGTTCAGGGCTTCAACATCCTTCTTTGCTGCAAGTTCTTTAGCTTTGTTCAAAAGTGTACGGTTTTGGTAGTAGTGGGCATTCTGCAAGTCACAATACTCATTTGTGAAGACCTAATATGCAAACTGTCTTCCCTCTACATTTAGCAATAAGAAATATTTCGTGGCTTGAATTTCTCAAAGCTCAGAAAATATTTCAGATACGTGTAAAAATAATGAACAGTGTAAGGCAATGCTGTTTGATAACTGCAGTATTCCTTAAGTATAAATTGGCTAACAGAAACTGCATAAATTTGCTCTGAACTTCTGTAAAGACATTTCGTTCTACATATTCTCCTACTCCTGTAAGTGTTACAAATTGACAAAAAGGGATGCAATGACATTTTAACACAGTGCATACCAAACGAGGCAAATAACCAAAATTAGGTATTTCGTCCCTAGTTAAGCACAAAACCAAAAAAATAAAAAGCAGAACACAAGACCGTGAATATTGACAAACTAGCGCTGTCTATCCAGGAGAAAGCATATCGTCACTGGAATTGCTTGGCCTAGACATTACTTAAACGGTCCATTTTCTACTCTTTTGAGAAAACATAAGATACAAATATATACATGGAATGTCACCAAAGATGACTGATATTGTCTCAAGTAGTTTGCCTTTTTTATATTCTCCATGGAGTGGGCCGCTAAAAATTGTACTCATTTCCTGAAATCGTTTTGTTTTCAAGTAAGAAAACTAGTCCTTCAAACCGAATGGCGACCCACCCCCTCGGTGAAAAACCGCAATACATCCTGAAGAATTTCTACCAGCAGACTTCCCTTTACTTAAAAGTGTCGGGTGTCTTTGAATTTTATTTGGTTACGATAGTTTGGTTATTCACGGTATTATA